>JAABOM020060571.1:0-46530 GCA_011800125.2 Solanum clarkiae
AATTTGTGCATTCTTTAAATAGTAAAAAATAATTATAATTTTAAATTACATAGTATACTTGTCAATAGTATATTTTTTGATATTATATTATATTAGCACATAAATGCAAAATTAAAGACTTAATTATAGATGTTATATTATATTAGAAAATAAATACAAATATTAAAGACTTAATTATTTGTCTTATATAATATAAATAATATTAAAATAGTTTTAAATTACATATTTAAAGTTCTAAATTATTTGTAAAAATAAAGTAGAAACTATTAATTTGGGATAAAAGTAGTATACTTGACAATAACATATTTTTAGATGTCATATTACATTGCAAAATAATTAATTATCATTACATTAAAAAATAATTAATTATTTTATATAATAGAGTGTTAGTTCGCTCCTTGGCCCATTAACGAGGCGGACTCAAAGATAAAATGATTTGGTCCTTTGTGGCCCTCGAAATAGGGTTATGTTTAAAAATGCCCCAATAAGAAGTAGTTTTGATATTTTGCCCCTCATAGAAAATATCTTATAAAAATACCCTCCATAAGAGGTAAAGTTTGATTTAGCTTAAAATAAAAAACGGATATTTTTGTAAGATTTTTTTATGAAGGGCGAAAGATCAAGTGCACTACATTTGGTGAGCATTTTACGTAATTTTTTGATCGAAAAAATACCAACAAAGAGAAGAAATATCCATGTTGTACTCCGACAATCACATACATCATGAAAAGAAAGCATAGAGGGGGAAAGACGGCTGCTTATACGGTCAAAGATGAGAATGATGGCCTTAACTTCTCACAAAAGGGTGTTTCTACTGGAGACGATACCTGAGGAACAAAAACATCGAACAAGAACTCTTGAGGAAATGAAACATGGATCAGAAGGATATGAATCGGGAAATCAATATGGTCGCAAAAAGGTCTCACCTTTGACAACTGACATAAGAAGGATCCATACATGCACGATGAAGATAATTGACAACCTAGAAGCGGAGGATGAGGAAATTAAGAGTTGGTTCTCACATTGGAAACGACGGAGACAGAGGAGCGAAAAGGAGGGGGGGTGGGGACTCTTTTAGGAACCTAGGGTTTTTCAAATTGTAGTTGGTCCGTGTTAAATAGTAAGAACTGACGTTTCATATTCCCGGACCGCATCAGATTGTATTGGGCTTTAGCCCAACTTATTTCTAATTTTATGCTTCAATAAAATGGGTCACAAACCCAAAAGTTGATTAGAAAAGAAAATACATTGACATCAGGAGATTAAATAGACATGTCATTGTATCAATGAAATTAATGTAGCAACAAAAGCATATTCAATGTGAAAAAAAGAATAAATCATATTCTATAAAATTTAATCGCACGAGCATAAAATTAAGCTCAATATTAAACTCAAGCTTTGAGCAAATCACATGCTCACTAAATTGAAATCAAACAGATGCAAATAAACAAGAAAGAAATGATATTAAACTTGACAAGTGATGAAATAATTTACCCATAAGCAATTTTCTTATATTGATTCGAAACAAAATAGTTATAAAGCAGGAAAGTTTGACGAAAAATTCATTAGAAAAAAAAAATTCCAAGTTAGAATATGAAAGAAAACAGAAAGCCCACATACGATCAGATTCTTTTAGGGGTCCTTTGGTTGGCAATATGTTATCCCAGGATAAGTTAGTCTGGGATAAGTTATCACACCATATATATGGGATAACTTATCTCATCACTAAGACAAAAATGGTGGATAAATAGTCCAAAGATTACATTATACCTCCAACCAAACATGGTATAAAATAATTCTACATTTTATAAAAGGATTATTATAACTTATACTTCACACCAAATCACCCTTAAAGTTAGCAAACCTTAATAGAAGCTTCATATTAAGATCAATGCAATGTTCTTTAAGAGAAAGACAAGGCTAGAAGAAGAGTAAAACAAGGCAAAAATCAACAGACCAATACATTAAATAGGGATAAGATCATAACAGAGAAATATAAAGGAAGGAATTGATGAATACACCCCTAGCAGTAGACAAAGAACTTACCATGATTCAGAATATTTCGTATGAATCAAAGTATATCATTTCGAACATGAAATACAGAACATAGTCAAAACAAACAGATAATTAGTATTTTATTTATAAAGTTTGAAAATTTCAAGAATTAATGTTTAAGTTGCATTATTGCATTCATGCTGGGTTGTGATATCTATTTTACTCTATTCAAATTAGATTTTATCTCATTCGAGGATGAATGTTCCCAAGGAGGAGATATTGTAATAATAATCTATACATTGGTAAGTTAACAAGGAGAAAATTTTAGTAAATGACTTCTTGTGCAAGGGACTACAAGCGTAATCTATGGCTTGTAGATACTTCTACAGATTGCAGAACAGATCACATAGATGACCCTATCAATTAAGATAATATTTAGGAAAATGGTTGAATGTATGAAATTGGATTGATTTAAGGCTAAGTTTGGTGAGTCCTCTAGTTTGGGAACAACATCCTATTTCTTTTAAGCTTGGACAAATGAGACATTGTGACTTCCATTTTTGTACTTTTCTTGCTACTTTTATTGAGGGTAAGCCAGGGACATGTCTTATCCCCCACCCAGGTCTATTGTAAGAGGTATTATTGGTACATACATGAGTTGATAATGATTTACTACTTGTTTTTATGATTAGTCCCATGTCCTTAGTTTTTGCTTTATCTTTTAAGTCGATACCTATGAAATGTTTGATGAATGCTAAGAGGTTTATTGGAGATACCTTCGAGTCCCTCATTCATCGTTGTCATGTTTATGCCCTAGGCTCAAATTGTGACAAGCTTGGTGTAAGAGTATGAGGTTTTGAAATGATTCTCGGAGTCTAATATACTGCGCCAAATAGGGTCTTGTTCATTATTGTGAAGCGCACCACAACTATGAATAGGAAACTATAAAGTGCTTAGGAAATCTTCCCTTTTTCCATGAATCATGTCATGCCTTAGAGTTTCCTTAAGATTTTCATTGACTAATGAATAGTTCTTTGTGATTTTCTAGATGATGCCTTTGAGAAGTGTACCTCCACCAAGAGCTCTGGATGAGGACTAAGTCCCTCTAGTCCCACAAGAGGATGTGGTTTATATGAACATTTCTAGACCGCATGTGCAGCAAAGGCTGTTATGTTATCCCGTGGTCAACTCGAAAGGACTGAAGTTCATTGCAAAGATTCAAGGGAGTTTTTTCATAAAACATGCATACTTCAATATTGAGAATTCAGAGCATAGGATTTAAGGGTTTTGCACTATGATTTCAAATTTTAGGAGTGGTTGAACAATCAATTTGGGAAATTTCTATCAACTGCAATGGACGAACATGAATTTTGTATAGTTTCATTTTTTATTTTCATCTCTAGTAAAACCCCAACCTTTTTGGAGATGTAGTAGTTGAATTCATAGATTTCTTTTATGGGTGTTTGACAATTTCTTAAATATTTATTAAGTGATTATGTATTTCACAATTTCTCTATGTTTCATTTATGAATTATGGTTGCAAACTTAATTCTAGCTTAGATCTTCATGCATAATTGAGATGGTTATAGAGTGGGTGAAATTGATAAATGACTATTAACTTTGTGTTCATATAATTGCTTTCAAGAGATAGTAATTATGCTGATGTATTGGGTGTCTCACAGTGTAACCCAAACTTATACTTGATAAAGTAATGTTTGATAGTTGGTATGTTTTCGAGAGTTGCATATCAGATTTTAATCTCACCCAGCCTACCCATACGATTTTAATTACTTTGAGCATAGTTAATATCCAGCTGAAATCTACTACTCTAACTAAGCATTTTCCCCTAGAACAACTTTCCTGAATCTGAGTACAAACCAATTTTACTGATCTTGATTTAAATCTTAGCTGATTAGATATAAATACATGCTTATTTTTGCGTCATTTATTTTTAACATGTCATGACATTAGATTAATTACATTACTACTTCTTAATTGAACTCTATTCTTGTGCATTCTCTATTGGATCGACTCCGACCTAGTTGGGTTTTTACTTGATTGATGACCATCCATATGAATTAGTTCGAGATGTCGTGAACGTCATCATAGTAAGGGTAATAATAACTCAAACTCCCTAATATGAAGCCAACATAGAATAGCGGACATGCCTCTCATATCCTAAAAGAGGATTTTTTATATTGAATGCATTGATGTGATGTCCTTTACTTTCGCAAGGTATTGAAATGATATGGCAACAAAATTGCTTCATTGTATAATCACTAGTTCATGGGTGGTATTTGTCGGTTAGAAAAACCCTCTTAGAGTCATTTTCTTATCTTATTGAGTTGCATATTCCTAGTTATATTGTTGAAAGCATTGTTAAATTTTAAACTTGCGTATTATATTGATTTTGAGTTGAGCTAATTCTTTCTTTGAGTACTTTGATGCATGTTATTCTATTGAGCCATCTTAAATATTATACATTCCATGCATTAATGTTAGTTGATACTGCATCTTTTCATAATGAAGATATAGGTACTAAGGGTCCTCTGCAGATGATTCATTGAAGATTTCGAGTATTCATAGTGTATTGGTGCTCCCTCTTAGAGTTTAGAGGATTTTCTTCCATTTTAGTTTATTTATTTTTTCATAGCTTTGGGGTAGCCTTAGACTTACGTTATCACCTTCTTGATAGTTAATAAAGACTTCATAGACAATGTCAGATGATGCACTTTTGAGTCTGCTTTGAAATCCATCTTTATTGATATAGAGTTATTATTTGAATTATTCCTTTAGTTAATTTTTAAGGACCCGCAAGTTAAGAGGTTAGAAAGCACAGAAGAAGTGGAACTAGAAATGTTGCAGTTCTAAGTAATAGCCTAATTTATAAATTGTGGTTCCAACCACAGAACATAATCAAGGCTCGTGGATGGGGTCAACCTAGGTGAGAAATTGACTAAGTGTGAGAGCCATCTATGAACGGTCTTTACTGTCCGTAAATGGAACTATGGACCATAGGATGGGTTCGTGGATTGATGATCTGAGTTTATGGAAAATATAGTTTCTGAAGATTGAACTATGAACAAACAAGATGAGTCATAGTTCATTCTATGGCTCGTAGTTTGGCTTCATAGATGGGGTCCTGAGATTTGGAAACTTATCTAAGTGTTCGAGTACTCTACGGATGAGTCTATGGCTTGTAAACCATTCTATGAGTCATATATAGGTCTCCTGGATTGATCTTTAGAGACCAAGTTTTAGATGTTTCAAAGGTTGAACAGGACGAAACCCCAAGTACGATTTGTGGTTTGATTTACGACTGTAATCGGGGTCGTGGATAGAATTCTGGTAGTTTTAATGAAAGGCATTATTGTCCATTCCCCATACCCTAATTAAAACTATGTCATTTTGGGATTCTTTTGCCTCCCATATCAAACCCTAAACCCTCATTCACTCTCATTCTCACCATTCTCAAACTCTCCTAAAATTTCCCAAGGCAAGATACACTCTCAAGGCAAGGGCAACACAAGGGTTTTCTTTCAAGAGATTTCTTCTTCAACTTGTTTAATCCATTCCTTAAGATCATTTACAGGTGTTTAAGTTTGATTTGTGGGCTCCTTCCACCTGCAAAGTTCCTCAATGATTTTCTTTACCTTTTTTTTATGTTCTTAAAAATTATGAGTTTCATGAGCATGATTTAAGCAACATTTTTATGATATATTTACATGTATTTTGGTTTCAATGATGTAGTGTGATAATATACCATTAAATCCTATGAGTACAAAGTTGATTGCAATGATTTCCTTATCTAGGATTTTTCAATGATGATATGGGTTGTTTAATATTGGTTCTAAAGTTACGTATTTTATCATATTTATGCATTTTACTTTTGAATTATGTAATTTTTTAAGTCATTACGTAGGCCCCCATTATGTCCATGATGGGTTTGCATGACGTCAAGGATAAGGGCTAAAAGTAAGTTTTGAAAGTTTTAAATATTGTCAAAGATGTAAGCATGTTGCAAAGCCCTCAACGATATTTATGATGTAGCCTCAACATGAAAGGCCAATTCTCTCTTGAGTGGATCCCAAGTTAATGATATACTCCTATAGGCATTGAAGTGGGATTCGATAAGGGAAACCTAGAAGCAACCTCTTGACCCATTAACTATGTGCCATCTCCTTCTTATTAGCTAAGGCTAGTGGATCCACAATAGCTATATTTCACTAAGATATGCACGTATAAGTTGATGGAGTTCCACCTAGAAAATGGAATCCCCGTTCCAACGTAGGGGGTTATATTGAATTTCATATAGTAGCTCACATAGTATTATGTGCTGGTTATGGTCTCTTCCCACAAAGTTATATAGTTGATGTCATTGTTCCTTAAATATATTTTATATGATGCACTGATCTTTACTTCACATTGAACCTAATTCTTGGACACGAACTTGCATGATTTGAATGATGACATTACAACTCCATACATGGAGACTTCTAAATTTTATGAATGATGGCATTACAATTTCATGCATGATGAAATTATAATTTCATATTTGCATTGCATCTCACATACTTAGTAGATTCAAATGTACAAACGCATTTCATGTTGACAGACACTCCACCTCTTCTACCGGCATGTGACTAGCTTTGACATCTAAGATTAGTAGCTTTTGTGAGCCCTTAGTTTAGGGATTACACCTTATTTCTTCATGCTTTGTATGTTTTAGACATTGATATTTTTGAGTTATATTTATGGAGACTTTTACTTTCACTCTTATTTTCATGAATTTTGTATTCGAGGGGTGCTCAAGTCTGTTATAGGCCTCACTATCCCTTATGCAGAATGGTATGTTTGGACGACTTAACTTATGCATTTAGCAAATATTTCCTCAAATTTTCAATGATTCATGTCCCTTAGTCCGTTTTCCCGCTTTAAATTCCGAATTATGTTGTTTGATTACCTTTGAATTCTTAATGAATGCTAAAAGGCTTGGTGAGGTACCTTCAGGTTTCTCAGTCGCTGTGTTATGACTTGGCCTTAGTCTTGAGTCGTGACAAACTTGGTATCAAAGTACGAAGTTTGAAATGTTCCTTGGATTTCCAACATACCTCGTCAGGTAATGTCTTGTTCATGGTGGTGAAGTGCATCACAATCATGAATGAGGGGCTATGAGACATTTTGGAAACTTTCCCTTCTTTATGATTTATGTCGTTCCTTTAGAGTTGTCTAAGGTTTGCCGCCATCTACCAATATTCTTTTGGCCTTTTCCACATCACGTCGCCGAGAAGAGATCCTTTACCAAGGGAAGTGGATGATGACCAATCCCCTCCCATGCCGCAAGAGGAGGGAGTCACACAAGCAAAGTTCTGAGCTATTCTTGTGATGTTAGCACAAGTCTTGGCTAACCAATCCATCTGAGAGGTTTCTCTTCCTCCCCAAATACCTTCACCGATGACAAGGGTCCAGGATTTTATGAGAATGAACCGACCAAAGTATCAAAGATCTAAAATTAACAAATATCTGGTGGAATTCATTGATGAGGCATATAAGATTGTAGCCGTTGCAGGGGTGTCGTCAGAAGAGAAGCTCGTGCTAGTGGAATATCAACTTAAAGGTGTGGCAAGGTTTGGTATGATGAATGGGTTGATGAAAGGGGTGAAGGAGCTGGCCAGATATGGGAATAGTTCAAAGGTGCATTCTTAGATAGATTCTTCCCATTGGAGCTAAGGGAAGTGAAGGAGCAAGAGTTGATAAATTTGAAGCAAGTACATACGAGTGTGAGAATACTCCCTCAAATTTATAAAACTCTCCAAATATGCATTGTTCATGGTTGTGGACCTTCTAGCTAGAATGAGAAAATTTATCTCTAGGGGATGCAAGACCACAATTCTCATGAAATAGATGGAAATTTCCTTTCTAATGATATACACAGGGTAAATTCAAGAGGAGAAACTGAGGGAACGTGCTAGGATATCCAAGAGGGATCGAATGGATAGTAGTAGATTATACCCCCAAAGGAGTGGTGGCCATGGCAAGTTCCAGAGTGGACAAAAGAAAATGAGACAAGAGTCAACCAACACCCCTCGTCCTCATTTTAACAAAGACAAAGGGACCAATCCCATGTAACAAGGAGGGTCAGGTGCACGAGTTTTTCCCAACTATGCCAAGTGTCGACGGTCCCACAAAGAGGAGTGTCTAGTTAGCTCCAATGCATATTTTAAATGGGAAAAGCCCAGTCGTGATGCCAAGAAATATAGAATCACTAGTTCTAGGCTTCAAGGACAGGTGGACAAGATGAAGGCACTCCAAGACCTAATAGGTTATATCCTTTGCATGTCCGCCAAGAGGTGAAAGAGACTCCAAACATGGTTACCGGTATGTTAAAAATTTGTGATTCTGATGCACATGCATTGTTAGATTTGGGAGCCAATTTGTCCTTTGTAACCACATTTCTTGCAATTGGATTCCACGTATGCCGTGAAGTCCCAAATGAACCTTTTGAAGTTTGTACTCTAGTATGAGAGTCCATTGTTGCACAAAGAGTCTATAGGGGTTTTCCCATGTTCATCTTGCATAAAGTTGTTCCTTGTGATTTAGTAGAGATTTTCATGATTGATTTTGATATCATACATGGGACAGATTGGTTTGCATGATTCCTACTCTTCTACAGATCGTTGAACGCGTTGGGTCAAATTCCAATTCCCAAATGAGTGTATTCTTAAGTGGAAGGGTAGTAGTTGTGCAGATAAAGGTTAGTTTGTCTCCTATATCAAAGACCTAAAATGATCTCCAAGGGGTGTATTTATCACCTAGTGAAGGTTAGAGATGTCATGTCACGACCCAAGCCTAGGGCTTAGACGTGACATGAGGAATGGGGAACTCGAAGGGATCCCAAACAAGCCTCTTAACATATCATTACATATCATTGGTCACAAAAGCCATTAAACAACATAATAAGAGTAGAAATAAGGAAAAAAGGACTAAAGGGATACTTTCATAACATAAGCATCAAAAAAAGAGAGTCAAGGCTCAATAGATAACATGTCCAACAACGCCTCTACTACATAGATAAGAGGAGGGCCAAAGTCTTAGTACATAGCGTGAGGTCATAGACATTGTCCCTGCAATGGAGGACTCAACAACTAGCTTGAGAGAAATCGTACTAGCCACGTAGGGGATGCTCAAGTGGGGCTCCGGTTCCACATCATATAGGAATAGAGTATGAATTAGTACATTTGAATGTACTAAGTATGTAGGATGCAATGCAACAAGAGATAAGCAACATAATCGAAATGTATAAGCATAGGGAATGAGTAGCATATAATAATATGGCATGCATGGAAGATGCTTAAAGTAAATCATGCTTACATAAAACATAATACATGTGTAAGAAAAGAACATGATTAACGAGTTCATAGTTTATCAAGGTATAAACCCTTTGATTGGTTAGTGGATTGTCGCACCTTCCTTTTTTCTTCCCTCAACCGCTACATAATCAACTTTTTACCACCCGTGGTAATTGAGGTACTAACCCCTCAACCCGGTTATCAAGGTACAAATACATTGATTGGCTGGTGGATACTCGCACCCTGCCACCCCTAGTGATTGAGATACAAACCCCTCAGCCCGATTATCAAGGTATAAACCCCTTGATTGGTTACCAAAGTACAAACCCCCTGACATGGTTACCCGGTCTCTTATACCCCCGACTAGGGCATGGTCACTTTCCAACACTATATAGGAGAATATCATATACATACACTCCTTTAATCATCATAAAGTTATTCAACTCATAAGACATGCATTGGACCTTCAATTCCTCAAGAAACCATAACTGGACATTTTATCAAACACTTCGCGGCTGTGTAGAGCTAGTGTAGATATGCAATTTAGGGATGAAATCATGCAAGAAAATCCAAGCAAAACCATCCATCAATACTTAGTAACACCCTCACGAAATATACACCAAAAACCCTTCATCAAATCCCACAATGAACTTAGATTCATTGCTCAAAACATGCTAAAACAGACACAATTTCATGAAACCCCAATATAGTTCATAGTAAAATTCATAATAAGTAATACCCATAAGAAAATCAACTTAAAATCATACAATTTAAGTAGAAGGAAGCTTAAACTTCATGGGTGAAAGGAACTCATGAATGAAACCCACATACCTTGACTTTGGAGAATCCTTGAAGAAGATTGGAAATAGAGACTTGAAGATTGAACGAAAACCTTAAGATCCGGATGAGTTTTGGGACTTGGAATTTGGGGTGAAATATTTGTCTAACTGTTTGAGAGAGTATTGGGGAATGTTTAGTATGATATGGTGTTGGAATATAGCTAAGTATAGGTGTTTTCACACATGGAAGGACTTAGGCCCAAGACCCAAAAGTCTTGGACCAAACAAAAATAACTGGGCAAAATTAACACTAGTCCGCGTGTTGGCTGCGTCGCGCTAGGGGTGCGGACTCATTCTGGATAAGGAAAATTAAGGAAATTGAAATTGTGATTTATTTGCTCTAAAATCGGGGTTAGACCCATTTCCCACTCAATTTGACCCCCTAATCAAGAATATGAAGTCGATTTTTTAATATCATGCACATATTTTGAGATATAAGGAAATTACGATTTCGCGGTTGTTTCAGTATCTTCCCCTTGGGAACATTCGTCCCAGAATGTCAAAGAAAGATATATGAGAGACATAAATATGATGATTTCAACCCACATAAGGATGCAACGATGCACTTAAACATCATTACAAAAATCCCAACATAAGTGTAAAATCATTGTGAACTTGTCAATTTAAACCTGAATGTATGCAATGACATGAGGGCTGCACTTAAGACTTAAAATTGCATAGGGGACTTAGATTAACCCCTTAGGCTTGAGTGGAGTGGAAAAGGTAAGGATATCGCTTTTGCATGTCAGCTTCGGCATCCCAAGTAGCACTTTCAACTTCTTGATTCCTCCAAAGGACCTTAACAAAAGCCACATCCTTGTTCCTCAACCTCCTCACTTGTCTACCCAAAATCTGAACCAGAACCTCTTCTTAAGTCAAATTGTCTCCAACAACACCCAAAACAATACCATTAGGGTCTCCTATAATTTCCTCAACATGGACACATGAAAGACCAGATGAACCAAATCCATCTCACTAGGCAATTCGAACTCATAAGCTACCTTGCCAATACTCCTTATTACCCTATAAGGACCCATATATCTTGGACTCAACTTACCCTTCATACCAAAACGAACTACACCCTTCATAGGTGATAACTTCAAATAAACCCAATCACCAACCTTGAATTCCAGATCCCTTCTCCTCACATCGACATAGGACTTTTGGCTACTTTGGGCTGTCTTCAACATTTCTGTAATCATCCTAACCTTCTCAAGAGCCTCCATAACTAGATCTGGTCCCAACAAAGCCACCTCTCTAACCTCAAACCACCCAACTTGTGACCTACAACATCTACCATAGAGAGCCTCAAAAGTGGCCATACCAATACTAGAATGATAACTATTGTTATAGGCAAATCTAATCAATAGAAGATGATCATCCCAACTATCCTTAAGCTCCAATACACAAGCCCTAAGCATATCCTCAAGTGTTTCGATAGTTCTTTTGGCTTGTCCATCCATTTGAGGGTGAAAGGCTGTACTAAGCTTTACCTTGGTTCCAAGGCTTCTTTGGAAGGATCTCTAAAATTGTGACATGAATTGAGCGCCACGATCCGAGATGATAGACAAGGGTACCCTATGCAATGTCACCAACTCATGAATGTACAATTTAGCATAGTATTCAGCTTTATAAGTAGTCTTAACCGGTAGGAATTGAGCCTACTTTGTCATCCTATCAACCACAACCCAAATAGAATCAAAGCCCTTTCTAGTCTTGGGAAACCTAACCACAAAATCTATGTTAATTTCCTCCCACTTCTAAGTAGGAATCTCTATGTCTTGGGTTAGGCCACCTGGCCTTTTCTGATCGGTTTTGGCTTGTTGACAACTATGACAACCGGAAACAAATTTAGCAGTATCTCTCTTCGTACCTCACTACCAATACACCTCTCTCAAATCTCTATACATCTTAGTAAAACCAGGCTGAATAGAATAGGAAGAACCATGATCCTCATCAAGAATCTTCTTCCTTAAGTCATCAACACAAGGCACACCCAACCTACCTTTCTTCCTAAGGGCACCATCTCCCCCTTGAGAGAAAGCCTCCACCTTATCATCTTTTACCAATGCCTTCAATTCTTACAAAGCGAGGTCAAGATCTTGCTTAGCTTTAATCTCCTCAACCAATGAAGATTTAGAGCCATCAACTACCATAACACCACCATTATCAACCTCTTCCAACCTAACTCCCAATCTAGCCAACCGATAAACCTCCCTAGCTACCCTTTTGCCACCATCATCACATTAGTTAGGCTATCCATAGACATCCTACTCAAAGCATCCACCACCACATTAGCCTTACCGGGATGATATGAACACTCATATCATAGTCCTTAAGAAGTTCTAGCCATCTTCTTTGTCTCAAGTTGAGATCTTTTTGAGTGAAGACATATTGGAGACTCATATGATCAGTGAACACATCAACATGCACCCCATACAAATAATAATGTCAAATCTTCGACGGCTAATTCAAGATCATGAGTAGGATAATTCTTTTCATGAACTTTGAGTTGTCTAGAAGAATAGGCTATCACCTTACCATTTTGCATTAGAAGACAACCCAAACCAACTCTAGAAGGATCACAATACACAACAAATCCTTCTAGCCCTTCCGATAGTGACACTGTGTGAGCGGACACAAGCTTATCTTTCAATTTTTTGAAAATCTTTTCACACTCATCGGTCCACACAAATTTAGCCTTCTTTTGGGTAAACTTTGTTACGGGATAAGCAATAGAAGAGAACCCATTCACAAACCTCCGATAGTAACCCGCTAAGCCCAAGAATCTCCTAATATCCAACGGGGTCAATGGTCTAGGCCAATTTCTAATCACATCCATCTTTAGGATCCACCTTAATACCAACCCCCAACACCACATGACCTAGGAAGGCAACCTCTTTTAACCAAAATTCACATTTCTCATACTTAATATATAACTTCTGTTCCCTCAACCTTTGAAGCACAACCTGCAAATGACTTATATACTCCTCCTCACTATGTGAATAGATCAAGATAGTATCAGTGAAGACTACAACAAATAAATCAAGTTAAGGTTTAAAGACCCTATTCATAAGATCCATGAAGATGGTCGGTGCATCGGTCAACCCAAAGGATATCACAACAAACTCATCATGCCCATACCTAGTATGGAAGACCTTCTTGGGAATATCACACTCCCTCACATTCACTTGATGGTACTCAAACAGAAGATCAATCTTAGAGAAGTGATTAGCCCCTTGCAAGTGGTCAAACAAATCATCAATCCTTGGAAGAGGATGCTTATTCTTTATGGTGACCCTATTTAGTTTCTGGTAGTTTATATACATTATAAAGGACCCATCCTTCTTCTTCACAAACAATACTAGTGCGTCCCAAGGTGATTAGCTAGGCCTAATAAAATCCTTCTCGAACAAATCCCTCAATTGCTCCTTCAATTCCTTTAACTCCGTTGGGGTCATACAATAAAAGGGAATAGGAATGGGTTGAGTATCGAGAAGGAGGTCCATACTAAAATCTATTTCCCTTTTGGGAGGAACATTGGGAAAAAGTTCATTTGGAAAGACATCAAGGAACTCATTTACAATCGGAACTAGCTTTATAGGAAGGACCTTGGACTCCACATCCCTTACCCTCACAAGATGATAGAGATACCCTTTACAGATCAACTTATGTGCTTTAATGCAAGAGATGAACCTACCCTTGACCACCACACCAATAACCCTCCCACTCAAGAACGGGTTCATTTGGGAATTGGAATTTGACCCTACGGGTTCTACAATCAATAGAGGTATAGTATGGATGCAACCAATCCATCCCAAGTATGACATCAAAATTCACCATTTCCAACTCAACAAGATCAAAAGGCAAAATCTTATGCAAATGCAAATGGGATAAAATTTCTATAAACTTTTCGAGCAACAATAGATGCACCAATAGGAGTAGACACCTCATAAGACTCACGCAACACTTCAGGCTCAACATGAAACTTTTTGGCAACAAAAGGGGTAACAAAAGAAAGAGTGCCACCTGGATCAATCAATGCATACACATCAAAATCAAATACTTTTAACATACTGGTGACAACATCAAGCACCTCATAAACACCTTGCCTCCTATGCAAAGCATAAAATCAATTATACCTTAGGGAACCACCTTGTTGACCACCTCTCCCCAAAGGAGCCGTATTTTCACCTTGTAGACAAACCACCTTACCCTTGTTACGGTTATGAGGGCAATCAATCTTTTTGTGACCCACTTCCCATATCCATAACATGCATTAGAGTCCTTCAAAACATGGCCCCCCATGAGCCCTAACCACATCTTGTGCACACATTATTAGGAACCATAACACTAGCATTTTGGGCCCATGGAAAGTCATTGGCAAACCCCCTATTAAAAGGGTGAGAAGACCATTGGCCTTGATAGAATCGGCCACCCTTACGGCTTTGGAATTTTCCCTCAAAACGGGCCCTCTAAGCCTCATTACTCCTCCTCTTCCTTAACTTTTCCTCCTCCATTTGTTTGGCATAGGTCATCAAATGGGACAAATCCATGTCACTAATCAACATAGCGGACCGACATTCCTCACTCACCAAATCAGATACACCCATCACAAACTTGTTCATTCTAGACCTTGGGTCGGCAACCAAGTGGGGAGCATATTTAGAGAGTTGATTGAACTTGAGGGCATACTCCCTCACATCCATGGACCCTTGTCTCAAATTCATGAACTCCATCAATTTGGCTTCCCTAAGCTCAAGAGGGAAGAACCGATTAAGAAAAGCCACCTTGAAACTCCTCCAAAAGCACCATATTATTAATTCCTTTCTCCTCCTTCCATTGATTAAACCATATTTGTGCTAACCCTTTGAGTTGGTAGGCCACCAACTCTGCTTTCTCTTCCAATCTAACACCCATGATAGTCAATACCTGGTAGACCTCATCAATGAACTCTTAAGGTTCCTTATCTACCTTAGACCTATAAAATTTTGGTAGGTTCATCATCATAAAATCCCTCACCCGAGATGCTGATTTAGGAGCATGAGGATCTTGAGCCCCTTGTTTGGCTTGGTTAGCCACAACTTGTGCTAGCAAAGCGAGAGCATCCCCGAGCTCACCATGAGCCGGTTGTTCCTTGGTTTGCAGGCTCTCCTTCCTGTTGTGTTAGGCATGACCTAGCATAGCAAAGAAGAATCTTTAGTAGGGAAAAACCTTACTTCAACTCTATAGCACGACTTAGAATATAAAGAAGAGAAAGATTTCCTAAAACATTTCATAGCCCCTTGCTCATAGTTGTGGTGCACAACACAACCATGAACAAGACTCTAATCCACGTTGTGTGTTGGATGCCGAGGATTTAACAACCTAGTGCTCTAATACCAAGTTTGCCACGACCCAAGCTTAGGGCTTAGACGTGATATGGCGAATGAGGAACCCAAAGGGACCCCAAAAAAGCCTCTTAACATATTACACATCAGTGGTCGCAGAAGCAATTAAACAACATAATAAGAGTAGAAATAAGAAAAAAAGGACTAAAGAGATACTTTCATAACATAAGCATCAAAACCAGAGAGTAAAGGCTCAATACATAACATGTCCAACAACACCTCTACTACATAGATAAGAGCGAGGGCCAAGACAAGCAACCGGGCTCACCCTTATAGTCAATACATACATAAAAGAAAGATAGTATTAATACATAGCATGAGGTTGTAGATATTAACCCCTGAATGGAGGACTCACCAACTAGCTTGAGAGAAATCGTACTAGCCACGTGGAGGAAGATGCTCAAGCGGGGCTTCAATTCCTACATAGTGGAATTATGTAGGCATAGAGTATGCATTAGTACGTTTAAATGTACTGAGTATGTAGGATGCAATACAACAAGAGATAAGCAACATATTCGAAATGCATAAGCATAGGCAATGAGTAGCATATAAGAATATGACGTGCATGGAGGATGCATAAAGTAAATCATGCTTAAATAAAACACAATACATGTGTAAGAAGAGACCATCATTAACAAGTTCATAGTTTATCAAGGTACAAACCCTTTGATTGGTTGGTAGACTATCGCACCCTACCACCCAAAGTGATTGAGGTACAAATCCCTCAACCCGATTATCAAGGTACAAACCCTTGATTGGTTGGTGGATACTCGCACCCTACCACCCCTAGTTATTGAGATACAAGCCCCTCAACCCAGTTATCAAGGTATAAATCCCTTGATTGGTTACTAAGATACAAACCACTCGACATGGTTACCCGGGCTCTTATCCCCCCAAGTAGGGCACGGTCACTTTCCAACACTATATAGGAGAATACCATATACATACATTCCTTTCATCATCATAAAATCGTTCAACTCATAAGACATGCATTTGACCTTAAATTCCTCAAGAAACCATAACCAAACATTTTATCAAATACTTGGCGTATGTGTAGAGCTAGTGTAAAACCATGCAATTAAAGGATGAAAGCATGCAAGAAAATACAATGTGAAAGCATCCATCAATACGTAGTAATACCCTTAAGCAATATACACCAAAACCCTTCATCAAATCCCACAATAGATCTTAGATTTATAGCTCAAAACATGCTAAAATAGTCACAACTTCATGAAATCCCAACATAGTTCATAGTCAAATTTATTGTATGTAAGACCCATAAAAAAATCAACTTAAAATCATGCAATTTAAGTAAAAAAGAAGCTTAGAATTCATGAGTGAAAGGAACCCATGAATGAAACCCACATACCTTGACTCTCAAGAATCCTTGAAGAAGATTGGAGATGGAGACTTGAAGCTTGAATGAAAATCTTAAGATCTGGATGAGTTTTGGGACTTGGAATTTGGGGTGAAATATTTTTCTAAGTGTTTGAGTGAGTATATGGTGTTTAAATATGGCTAAGTATAGGTGTTTTCACGCATGAGAGGACTTAAGCCCAAGACCCAAAAGTCTTGGACTGAAAAAAATAACTGGGCAAAATTAACACTAGTCCGCACCCTGGCTGTGTCGCGCTAAGGGCACTGATCATTCTAGATAAGAAAGATTAAGGAAATTGAAATTGTGATTCATTTGATCAAAAATTGGGGTTAGACCCATTCCCCACTCAAGTTGACTCTCTGATCAATAATATGAAGTCGAATTTTTGATATCACACATGAATTTTGAGATATAAGAAAATTACGATTCGAGGCATTTTCGAGGCACATTTTCGAGCAGTTTTTGGGGTTGTTTCATGTCACTTCCAAAATTCCCTCTCATGAGTTGGTTCCCGTTGTGAATGAGTTTCCCGATGTCTTTCCAAAAGAGTTACTTGGTATTCCTGTTAAAAGGGAAATAGATTTTCGCATGGACCTTTCTTCTAATCAAATAACCCCGACAGAGTTAAAGGAAATGAAGGAGCAATTGAAGGATCTATTGAAGAAGGATTTCATTAGGTCAGGTAGGTCTCTAGGTGATGCCGCAATGTTATTTATGAGGAATAAAGATGGGTCACTTCGAATCTGCACAGACTACCAACAACTCAACAAAGTTACCATTAAGAACAAGTATGCACTCCCAAGGATAGATGACTTATTTGATGAAATGCAAGGATCAAAGCACTTTTCAAAGATTGACCTCTAGTCCGGTTATCATTAGTTAAGAGGAAAGGAACATGACATTCCCAAAATGACTTTCTGGACAAGGTATGGACACTTCAAGATTGACCTCCAGTCCAATTATCATTAGTTAAGAGTGAGGGAATGTGACATTCCACCAAAATGGCTTTGTCGACAAGGTATAGACACTTTGAGTTTATAGTGATGACCTTTGGCTTAACCACTGCACCAACCATATTTATGGACCTTGTAAATAGGATATTCAAACCCTACCTTGATATGTTCATAGTGGTGTTGATGAATGACATTTTAATCTATTTCCAAAGTGAAGAGGAACATATAAAGTATCTAAAGGCAGTGTTGCAAACCATGAGGAAAGAGAAATTATTTGCTAAGTTTGACAAATGTGAGTTTTTGTTGAAAGAAGTTTCATTCATCATACATGTGGCACAGGTGATGAAATCAAAGTTGATCCTAAGAAGATGAAAGCGGTGAGAAATTGGCCTAGGCCATTAACTCCTTTTGACATAAGGAGATTCTTGGGACTAGCTGGGTACTATAGAAAGTTTGTTGAAGAGTTCTCCCCCGTTTCATCATCAGTAAATAGGTTGACTCTAAATAAAGTAAATTTCATAAGGAGGGACAAGTGTGAGAAGAGTTTCAAAACCTTGAAGGATCGGTTGACTTTGGCTAATCTTGACTGTGTCAGAGCAAACAAGGTATTCATGGTATATTATGATGGCTCACAGGTTGGTTTGGGGTGTCTTTTGATGCAAAATGTGAAGGTAATTGCCTATGCCTCAGGGCAATTAAAGGTGCACGAAAAGAATTATCTAACCTATGATCTTGAAATTGCGACCATGGTGTTTGCATTAAAGATATGGTGTCAGTACTTACATAGAGTTCATGTTGATGTCTTCACTAATCATAAGAGCTTCCAACATGTGACCACTCAAAGGGACCTCAACCTAAGGCAAAGAAGATGGTTAAAACTTCTCAAAAATTATGACATGAGCATGAAATACTACCCATATAAGGCTAATTTGGGTGCTGACATACTTAGTACGGTTTCTATGGGTAGTGTGTCACATCTTGAAGATGGTGGAAAAAGGGAGTTAGCAAAGGAAGTCCATAGATTGGCTAGGTTGTCTCTAAGGTTAAACGATTTTGGCTATGGTAGTGTGGTGGTATTGAATGGCTTTGAATATTCATTGATTGAGGATATTAAGTCTATGATAGACCTTGATCCTTCCTTGAGTGAATTAAAAGGATTGGTGAAAGAAGGAAATATAGAGGTCTTCTCACGAGGGGGAGATGGGGTACTTCGTTATCAAGGAAGATTGTGTATGTCAAATATTGATGGGTTGAGAGATTTGATATTGCAAGAAGCTTACAATTCCTCCTATTCTTTTCGTCTTAGTTCCACAAAAATATATAGAAACCTAAAAGAGATGTATTGGTGGAATGTATTGAAGAACGATATAGTGAAGTTTGTGTGTGAATGCTCCAATTATCAACAAGAATGTTAACGATCAAAGGTCGGGCAATCTAGCCCAATATATTGAGATTCCCACTTGGAAGTAGGAAGAGATAAATATGGACTTTATAGTTGGGTTCCTAAGACCAAGAGGAATTTTGACTCCATATGGTTAATAATAGATAGGATGACGAAGTTGGCTCATTTCTTATCGATCAAGACCATCTTTAGTGCCTAAGATTATGCCAAGTTATATATCCGGGAGTTGGTGAGGTTCTATAGGGTTCCATTGTCCATCATATCAGATCGTGGAGCTCAATTCACCTCTCACTTTTAGAGGTCATTTCGAAAGGGCCTTGGTACTAAGGTGAAGGTGAGTATTGCTTTCCATTCTCAAATCAATGGGCAAGCTGAAAGAACAATTCAAATGCTTAAACAGATGTTGAGGGCTTATGTGTTGGAAATCAAAAGAAGTTGGGATAATCATCTACCTCTTATCGAGTTTGCCTATAACAATAACTTTCTCTCAAGCATTGAGATGGCGTAGTTTGAGGCTTTGTATGGTGGACGATGTAGGTTACCGATTGGATGATTTGAAGTCAGTGAAATGGCTTTTCAAGGGTCAGACTTAGTCATAAATGCTAGGGAGAAAGTAAGACATTAGGAAGAAATTGAAAATGATTCAAAGTCTACAAAAGTCATGCTCCGATGTTAAGAGAAGAAACCTTGGGTTTGATGTTGATGATTGAGTCTATTTGAAGGTGTCTCCCATAAAAGGTGTAGTTCGGTTTGGCAAGAAAGGGAAATTGAGCCTAGGTATGTAGGGACTTACAAAATTATGAGAAAGGTTTGCAAAATGGCTTATGCGTTGGAGTTTCCAATGGAGATGAACATGATACACCTAATGATCCATGTATCCATGTTGAGAAAATTCATGTGGAATTCAAATTCCATAGTCCTATTGGAGGATTTGAGCATTGCAGAGAACGTGACTTATGAAGGGGTTCAGATTGAAATCCTACATCGACAAGTTAAGAGGTTAAGAAATAAGGAGATTATATTCGTTAAAGTACTTTGGAGAAATCAATAAGTTAGAGGTGCAACACAAGAAACAGAAGAGTATATGATGAAATGATATCCCTATCTTTTTTCCAGTCTACTCAAGCCTAAGGTATTAAGTTCTTCTTGCCTTACAACCTTAAAATTCTTACATTTCAATTTCCATATAATTTATATGTATTTGCATGTTTATGGGACTCTATTAGATTGGCATATGAAACATGAGTTTGAAAATTTTATGAAAATATATTTGAAATTTCATTTTCTCATTCATGCTGGGTTGTTAGCTACTTCTTTAACTTCTTAGAGCCTACGGTTAGCACATTCGGGGGTGAATGTTCCCAAAAGGGAGATATTGTAAGGACCCATAAGTTAGGATGTTAGAAAGTGCAGAAGAAGTAGGACTAGAAATGTTGCAATTCTATGTATGAGCCTCATTTATGGCTCGTCATTCAAACGATGAGTTATAAATAAAGCTCATGGATTGGGTCAACATAGGTGAGAAATTGACTAAGTGTGAGGGCCATCCACAAAGGGCCTTTACGGTCTATAAATGGAACTATGGACCGTAGGATAAGTTCGTGTATTGATGAACTGAGTTGATGGAAAATATGATTTTTGTTGATTGAACTATGAACAAATAGGACATGTCGTAGTTCATTCTATGGTTCTTAGTTTTTCCTTGTTAGTGGTGTCCTGAGATTTGGAAGTGTTGGGGTACTCTACTAATGAGTCAATAACTCGCAGGCCATTTTATGTGTCATAGATGGGTCTCATGGATTGAACAACAAAGACCAAGTTTCAGAAGTTTCAAAAGTTGAACAGGATGAAAACTCTTAGTATGGTATGTGGTTTGGTTTATGACCCGTAATCGAGGACATGGAAGGGATTCTGGCAGTTTTAGGGAAGGGAATTTTGTCCATTCCCCATACCCTAAGCCTAAAACTACATCATTTTGGGACTCTTTTGCCTCCTATATCAGACCCTAAACCTTTATTCACTCTCATTCTCACCATTGTCAAACTCTCCTAGAATTTCCTAAGGCAAGATATACTCTCAAGGCAAGGGCAAGGCTAGGTTTTCTTCGAAGATCTTTCTTCTTTAACTTTTTAATCCTTTTCTTAGGTCATTTACAGGTGTACGAGTTTGATCTGTGGGATCCTTCCACTCGCAAAGTTCCTCAATTATTTCCTTTATCTTTTCTTTTAAGTTTTTAAAAATTATGAGTTTCATGAGCATGTTTAGATGATCTTTTTATGATATATTTACATGTATTTTGATTTCAATGATGTAATGTGATAATATACAATGAGTTCATATGTCTACCAATTCGATTTCAATAATTTCATTATCTAGGGTTTTTTAATGATGATGTGGGCTGTTTAATCTTGGCTCTAAAGTTACCTATTTTACCACGTTCATGCATTATTCTCTTGAATCATGTAAATTATGTCATTGCGTAGGACCACTAAGTTCATGATGAGTTCTGCATGATGTTAAGGATAAGGGCTAAAAGTATGTTTTGCAAGTAATGAATGATGTCAAAAGATGTAAGCGTGTTGCAAAGCCCTTAACCATATTTTTGATAGACCCTCCATATAAAAGACCAATTCTCACTTGAGTGGATACCATGTTAATGAGCTACTCCTATATATTTCTTAACACCTCCCATATTATATGGAATGTACTTATGGCTTATTTCCTGTATATCTTAAAATCCATCCGTTATTTCACAAATTTGACTTCATATTCTTTTTCAGGAGGCAAATTTGTGTAGAAAAAGGGTCACCTCTTTTGATTTTTAGGTGACCCGTATCAAAAAATAATTTTTTGGGTTATTTAGGCCTAAAGCAAAAGAGTGTGTATGTTCCTTGATAGTACAAAAGTAGCCTAAACTCATTCCCAAGCCAAAATAGAGGAAAATTTAACTTCATGTAAAAATGACCAGACAGGGAGCAAGTTTGCATCGCCCTTTGGTTCCCCCACAATATAAATTTTCTGAACTTTCTCCATATCAAGTGAGGGAAATTGGGTCATAGCCCAACACCCTTATAGATGGAATTCCTCAATTTTCCCTCCATTTTTCACCCTAATTAACTCAAGAACTCTCTAAAAATCCTCTCTAATCCTTACCAAATTCCTCAATCAATTCTAAGATTTTCAAGAGCTTTCATTGGAATTCAAGAATTCAAGTGATACCTTCAAATCTCATCAAGATTCCTTCATTTATTTTAAGAATTTAAGCCATGTGGGTCTTCATCCATGTGTCCTTCCACCAATAGAGTGAAACCTTCCTTTTTGATAAAATATGATGATTTCAAGGCTTGAAACTTTATGAATACTTCCTATTACGGATGATGAACATGGTTTAAGTTAGATTCTATCAAGTATTGATTTGATTATGCATGAACATCTATTCAAGGTTGCCTTATGATTTGATTTATGACTATTGAAGATATGCATGATATGAACTATGGAAGCTATGAAAGGTTATGGATTTTTCAAATGGATTTCATGACACCCAAACTAAGGGTTTACTTTATGATGGTGGATTGTTTTGAATACTTTTTTAATGATCATGTTTACTTAACCCATGTCCATGACTCTTGTATTTCATGATTTTAAGTCTAATTACATACACCCACCATGTTTGACTAAATTTACATGACAAGGACACTTATGTTGATGAAAGACTATTGTATGAATTGCAATACAAGCATGTTATGATAAAATATGGGCTCCCAAGCATATATTGAACTCATTAAAAGTTCCTATAATTTATAAGAACTATTTGAGCCCTTATTCTATGTTCTACCCTCTTGTGAATGCATTGCTCACTAAAGGGGGTCAAGTGCTCACAAGAAGGGGTTAAGTATGTTCATGTTTACCCTCATGTGCAAAGAAATGCCCACTTGAAAGGGTCAAATATATGAAACGTTTTACCCTCTTGTGGAAGGTAAAAGCTCACGTGAAGGGGTCAAATATATGAGTGAGCTACTCTTATCATACTGCTATGTTCTTAAAAGTTATTCAAGTCATGATTACACTTATGATTATGTCAATTATTCCATGGGACTAGACTTAGCACCGAATGAGGCTTAAGGTGGGGGCTCTAATCAAGGGATCCTAATATAAAGTCTTGATCTCATAACTATGTGCCATCATAGGTATATGTTATTTCCCTAAATGGTCTTTTTATAGTGGATCAAACCAGGATAAGTTACCCACCACTGTGTGCTATGATTTGCCTTGGCAAGTAAATCTCTTCTTTGCTGGTGTGAAGGTAATGTCGGGACTCCATATAGTAGCTCACATGATTTTATATGTCGGTTAAGGTCTCCTCCCACATATGTAAGCTATGTTATGCAAGTTTGACTTTATCCATGCATGTTTTGACTTAAGCATTGATCATACATGTTATATTGAGCTTATTTTTATTGTATATGAATATGAATCTTGATTATTTATGTTCTCTTATTGCATTGCACCCCACATACTTAGTACATTTCAAGTACTAACAATACTCTTTGCCTACATGATCTAATCATGTAGGGACCGAATCTCCTATTCATCTACCTCTTTGTGGATAGTATGTTCGGTTGAAGATTTGCTATTGGCGAGTCATCTATTTCGAGGACAACAACCACTACTCCTCTATTTCGAGGACGACAACCACTTTCTTTCATGCTATGTTAAGCACTTATTTACTTTTGAACATTTACTTTTGAGGGTGAGCTCGGGAGATGTATTGGCCCCTATTCCATGGATGCTAGAGGTGTTGTTGGATATATATATACATGTGATGAGCATGAGTCTTATGATGCTTATGTATTATTTATGACTTCCTTTAGTCCCTATCCCTTATATGAGATGATTGAATGTTGATGTCTTGTGATGAAAGTCCTAATCCCCTATTTTCCTCCGTAGTATGAGTCGTACTTGCCTTCTCCTTAGTCTTTGCTTGCAATTTGATCATGGAAAGTCCTATTCCCTTAACATCCCCATAGTTTGAGTTAAAAGCTCTATTTCCATTAGACTTCATTGCTTAGTGTTTGCTAATGCTTTTACAGCCTAGGATGTCTTACTTATGCTTAGAGGCTTGTCTAGGGTCCTTTTGGGTTCCCCATTTGCCATATCACATACAACCCCTAGGCATGGGTCATGATAAATTATACTTATTATTCTAAGTTATAATTGCATGATTATGCTAGTATTTAAAATATTTCATGGGATTAACTTAGCACAGAATGAGACATTGATGTAGTGTTCAATAAGGGAACCTCAGAAGCAACCTCTTGTCTTATTAATTATGTGCCACCATAGGAGTCCTTTTAGGCTAAGGGATATTGGATCCATAATAGCTATATTTCACCAATATATGCATGCATAAGTTGATGGAGTTGCACTACGCAAGTGAACTCCCCATGCCAATGTAGGAGGTTATGTTGGATTCCATGTAGTAGCTCACATGGTCTTATATGTCAGTTACTGTCTCTCCGTATAAAGTTATGTAGTTGATGTCATTTTTCCTTAAATATATTTTTATATGATGCATTGATCTTTACTTCATGTTGAACCTTATTCTTAGACATAGACTTCCATGATTTGAACAATGACATTACAAACTCTATGCATGGATACTTCTAAATTTTATAAATGATGGCATTACAATTTTATGCATGACGACATTGCAGTTTAATATTCGTATTATATCTCACATAGTTAGTACAGTAAATGTACTAGTGCATATTTTACCTACATGATGTCACCGTGTGGGGACCAACACTCCACCTCCTCCACTGACAATTGACTAGCTTTGACGTCTAAGAATAGTAGCTTTAGTAAGCCCCTAGTTCAGGGATTGCACCTTATTTCCTATGCTTTGTATATTATAGACATTGATGTTTTTGAGTGATGAATTTTCCTTTCTATCTTATTTTTATGAATTTTGTATTCAAGGGGAGCTTAAGTATATCATAGCCCCCGCTAAATCCCTTATGTATAATGGTATGTTTGGACTGCTTGGATTATGCTTTAAGTGGATATTTCCTCATTTTTTCAATGATTGATGTCCCTTAGTCCCTTCCCCCACTTTAAATTTTGCATTATGTTTTTTGATTACCCATGAATGCTTAATGAATTCTAAGAGATTTGGATGAGGTACCTTCGAATTTTTCATTCGCCGTGTTATGACTATATCGTAGGACTGATTCGTAAAATAATTGTTCATTAATTGTGATACCCTAAAATCCACATGAATATTTCATTTATTCTATTAAGTCTTTCTTTAATGAAGTAAGTGATGAGACCAAGTAGTTCATTTGGGGACTAGCAGTGATTTTTCAGTATTATATCTAGGGTATCCTCTTGGGGTGTGATAAACTTGGTATCAGAGCACAAGGTTTAAGAGTCCTGGAGTGTCTATGAGGACTTGTCTAGTAGAGTCTTACTTATGGGTGTGACATGTACCATGCATATAACCAGGAGGCTATGAGACATTAATTTGGAATTCTTTCACTTATTTAAATTCTAGCTTCTTTGGGAGATTGTGGAACAACAGGGTGTGATAGTGTTTAACTCTACAAAAATTTATTTCCAACTTGTGTATTATGCATTTGCAGATAATGCTTGCAATGCATTCTGCCAATTAGAGGAGCAATGCCACCATTAAAGTCGCAACACCCGAGGCGCCTACAGGATCGAGGACCAAGGGATTGCCTACAAGGACTACTAAAGCTTATCAAATTCCTCTTGCTCAGCTCATTCCAACTTTAGAGGATGAATTTAGGGAAGCCATATATGCTTAACGAAGTAGTAGATTCTATGGTGGGTCAACAATACACCTCTGCCCAGGACATTAACACCCAAGAGTCATCAGCTTCTATAAAGATTAGAAATATCATGAATATGAACATGTAAGTCTTCGTAGGTTCTTAGGTTAATAAGGATCCGTTATAGATGAATGTGAATGGTTTTGAAGGCAATGCATGTGCTTGAGACTAGGGGAGTGGAGATTGCTTCCTACATACCAACTCCAAGATATGGCTAATATTTGGTATACCCAAATGGGAAGAAAGTCATGGCAAGGATGTGAAGCTTGCTATTTGGGATAAGTTCATGAGTGAATTTATTGACCACTTCTTTTCTAATGATCTTAGGGAAGACAAGAGTATATGAGTTTGTAAATATGAAACAAGAAGGAGTGACCATCGAAGAGTATGGTGTGAAGTTCACTCAATTGTCCAGATATGTTCAGAGATGGTTTTACACATGAGGGCTAAGATGATAAAATTTGTTTTTAGGTTGGGTAAGCATGTGAAGAAGGAGCACAAGGACTCACCACTAATCTATGATGTTTATATCTCTAGGTTTGTGATGTATGCTCAATAAGTTGAAGACGACAAGATAAAAGGTAGGGAGGAGCACTTAAGCAAGAGAGTCAAATCAATTGAGCAAGAACCTAGCCATCATGATCATGGTAAAATTATAGGTCCATCTTCTATAAGCGTTTTTCCAATAATGCACCATCACAAGTATGCCAACTCCAAAGGGTCAACAAAATGGAGATCAAGGATTATAGATGCAAAGGAGTGTGGCCCAAGGAACTAAAAGAAACCCACCTTGTTACAAGTATTATATGCTCCATTTGGAAGTGTCATCTGGATGCTAATTCTTGTTTCAAGTGTAGTCAGATAGGCCGTTATCATAATGATTTCCTAATGCATAGGCCAAATGATGGGGTCCAATAAGGCTTACACTTCTGCTACAACACCATAAGGTTGAGGCAATCAGAGAGGCGCTACTACAGGAACAAGCAGGGGTACAAATCATCTATATACTATGGGTATTGATAAGACCAAGGTAATTCTCCTAATATTCTGACTGGTATAATCTGAGTCTTTTCTTTTGATGTTTATGCGTGACTTGATGCAGGTGCAACATTGTCCTTTATGACTCCTTATCTAGCAAATAAGTTTGAGATCCTTCCTGAGAGTCTTCTTAAGCCTTTCAATGTCTCTACTTCTATTGGTAAGTCTATTCTTGCTGAAAAAGTCTATAGGATTGCACCATTTCATCTATCATAGAGATTCTATGGTTGACTTAGTTGAGTTAGACATGGTTGAGTTTGATGTCATTCTAGGGATGGATTGTTTTCTATTGATTATGTCATTGTCGATTGTATGACTTGAATTTTCAAGTTCGTTTTCAAATGAGCCTACCATAGAGTAGAAAGGTAGTCCCTAGTGCCTGAAGGTTATTTTGTCTCTTACCTCAAGGCCAGAAAGTTGATCACCAAAGGTTTGTTCATTATATAATTCAAGTTAAGGATGGGTCCCTTAGGATGTTTATAGACTATATCATCAACTAAATAAGGTCACCATTAAAAATAGGTATCCTCTTCATAAGATAGATAATCTATTCAACCAACTTCAAGATGCCACATATTTCTCCAAGATAGACCTCAGATCAGACTATCATCAGTTGAAAGTGAGATAATATGACATCCCGAAGAGGGCCTTCCTAACCTATTATGGTCACTTCACGTTTCTTCTCATTTCTTTTGTTTTGACTAACATACCTACAACTTTTATGGACCTTATGAACTAGGTATTCAAGCCACACTTGACATGTTTATTATTGTATTCTTTTACAATATATTGGTATACTCTTGAAGTAATGGAGAGCATGCCACCCATCTCCAAATTATTCTTCAGATTCTCAAGGATAGGGAGCTGTACAATAAGTTCTCAAAGTATGAAGTCTAGCTCACATTAATGGAATTATTAGGTCATATCATATATGGTGAAGCCATTCAAGTTGATACAAAAAAATTTAAGTAGTGAGGAATTCAGCCAGGCCCACTTCTCTGATTGACTTAAGGAGTTTCATGAGTTTAGCTGATTGTTACAGATGAATTATAGGGGGATTTTCATCCATATTGGCCCCATTGAGTATGTTGACTCAAAAAAAGACTAAATTTCAATGGTCAGATGCACGTGAGAAGAACTTCCAAGAGTTGAATCATATTGACTACATCACTAGTGTCATTTCTACCCAAGGAAACTAATTGGTTTGTGATTTATTCTAATGCTTCTAGAGTTAGTTTGAGTAGTTTTTTGATGCAGAAAGGTAAAGTTATAGTTTATGCTTCCAAGCAGCTTAAGAATCATAAGAGGAATTATCCAATGCATGATCTCAAGTTGATAGTGGTAGTATTTGTTCCTAAGATTTAGAGTCACTATTTGCATGTGGTTCATGTAGACGTTTTCACAGGCGATAAGAGCCTACATATGTCTCCAGTAAAAAAGAGTTAAATTTGAGGCAAAAAAGGTAGCTTGAGTTACTCAAGGACTATGACATGAGCATTACCACCTAAGTAAGGAGAATGTTGTTTCTGAGGCACTTTGAAAAATGTCTATGGGTAGTACTGCACACACCTTGAAGAAGAGAAGAAAGAATTGACTAAAGATGTGCATAGACATGAAGGATTAGGAGTCCAACTTATTGATGTAAAAGATGATGGAGTCATGGTACAAAATGGGGTAGAATCATTTCTTGTAGTGGAGGTGAAATAGAAACAAGATCAAGATCCTATCCTACTTCAACTTAAGGAAGATGTGCATAAACTAAAGGTGGTAGCTTTCAAAAAAGAGTGATGGCATCTTGTGATATCAAGGTAGATGGTGTGTCCACAAGGTAAATAATCTTAAAGATATAATCAAGGAAGAGGTTCATAACTTCAAATATTCCATCCATGCAAGCTCTACCAAAATGTATCATGACTTGATGAAAGTGTATTGGTCGAGTGGTATGAAAAGGGATATCACAGATTATGTCTCCAAGTGTCCAAATTGCTAACAAGTCAAAGTGGAACGACAAAAAATATATGATTTAGCTCAAAATATAGAGATTCTAGATTGAAAATGGGACATGATTAATATGGACTTTATCACAGGTTCACCACGATCTCGCAAGCAACATTATTTGATTTTGGTGATTGTGGGCAAAATGACCAAAACCCACTTTTTGGATGTTTGACAATTGGTATTGCAGAAGATTATGCAATTTGTATATTCAAGAGATTATTGCACTTTATGAAGTTCCTTTGTCTATCACTTTATAAAAGTTACATGCCTTCAATTCCTGCAAACCTACAAAATAATCAAAAACATCCTACAACTATAAAACAATAATAAACAACAACATCCTAATTTCAAAAAGGTATCTAATCCAAAATATCCTATAAAAAACAAAATAACAATAAATAATAATACTATTCTTCCAACATCATTCAACATATGCTAAAAATAGTAAAGTAATAAATAATAATAATACTATAATAAAAGATACTACGAAAAAACATAAAAAAGAAGATTTCATGTTTTCAAGAAAATGAAATAAAGATACTACCAAACGTATTAAAATAAGAAGTAACGGCACTACTTTGTCTATGCCTCTTAAAAGATATGTCGGTACAATTATATCCAACGAAGGTTTTGAACAAAATTTTACATATTTAGGTAAATTATGGGTTAGTCCAAAAAATTTTACAAAAAGATAGTGGGATATAGAAAAATATTCCTTAGATGAAAGAACAACTTTTAGAGAAAATTGGTGTATAGATATGAAAAGATTGAGATTCAATATAGAATTCTTTAAATGGTTTGAATATACAAATAAATTAGATGACCAGCAGGAATCATTAAATATGATTGTTAATAAATGGTATACTACTAATAACAAGGTAGTTGAATAAAAACTTTCTCCTTTAGAAGAAATTAGTCTACCCATAGATGGTAGAATAGTCACCGCTTCACCTATTAAAATGGATATTGTGGACACTAAAAGTGATCTTACAAATAAAGAAATAAATAAAATATTAAAATAAAATAATTATACAAATCAACTACTATATGTAATTTCTAATCAAATCCTTGAAGCTGATAATAAATCAGTTATTAAGGATAAATCATGTCCCTCTTATAGTGATAAAAATAAAAAATTAGAAACTCATCCAATATTTATGTTACAAAAATTTTCAGAAGATAAATTCTCCAAACTTCAAGATCAACTTGAAATCACGGATGATCTTATAGAAATAATTAATAAAAAATTAAAATTCCCAGATACTAAAGTTGTTAGCACTTTATCTGAGAATAATAATGATATTAATAAACACAGTTCTAGTTACATAGCTAGAAAAATTATTAAAGCAGTTCTCTTTTCGGATATGCAGTATGAAGAAAATGAGTTTTTATCTCATACTTCACACTATGAAAGAGAAATAGTAGAGTGGAATATTGATGGACTAGCAGAATATCAGATATATAATAAGTTACATGAAATGAGTATGGCTATTACAACATATAAAATAAAAATTATATCAGATAAACAAGCTGTCATGCTAATTATAGCAAGAAACACAGGCACAATAAAAAATTGATGAATAACTACCTCACTGACGATAATAGGCAAAATGTGACTATTGCTAGTATCAGTTAAATTATGGTGATCTTATCAGTTTTATAAATATAACAAGAATAGATTTATATACAGATATAAAACTTAAAATCAGTTAAAAAAAGATAGTAAAATATCAGAAAAAGAGTTCGAAAATTCTGTCAAGACTTTGGATATACTAAAATATCTGCCTCTTCAAAAGAATCCTCTAAAATTATTAAAAGACAAAATAAACCTAAGGCATACAATAAACGTGAATCTAAATCAAATAAGACTGATAAATGTTGAAACTATGGAAACTTCGGACACAGGGCTAGAGATTGTTGTGTACCTAATAAAAAGAAGGATAAAATAATTATGTTAGAGTTAGAGGATGATATTAAAAATAAATTATATTCAACCCTTGAAGAAAGTGAAATACCTTCACTTCTAAAGAGAGTTCCAGTGATGATGACCAATCTAGGCACATCATATAATTCAGATAATAATTGTAAGTGTAGTGGTGGTACTACTATTAATGTCATTACTAGTAATAATAAAGAAGTATGTTTAGACATGATTAATCATATAGAACACCCGGAAAATAAGAAAAAATATCTAATAGCATTAAAAGATATAATTCTCAACCAATAGTCTGATAATTGTACTGTTAAATCATTTAATATGGAAAGTGTACTAAAGAACAAAATTCAGAAACTACCTTACTAGATCTTCAGACAGAATTAGTATAAGTAAAAAACGAAAGTTAGGGAAATTAAACAAAGACTTAATAATCTTGAGGCAGATAAAACATAACTAATTTAATACATAATCCAGAATTAAGATCAAATTTAGGGAAATTAAACAAAGACTTAATAATCTTGAGGCAGATAAAACATAACTAATTTAATACATAATCCAAAATTAAGATCAAATTTCAAATTTGGAGAAACATCAAAAGAAACAAAAATACATCCTGAAGTCAAATCAGGAATTAATACTATAACTAAAGAAAAAAGTTAACATATACATATTACTTTAGTTATAAATAAAAATTATACCATTCATAAAATTGCACTATTTGATACTGGTGCAGATCAAAACTGCATCATTGAAGGACTTATACCTACTAAATATCTTGAGAAAAGTTGTAACACCAGGTAAAATTATCAAAATACTCTTAGAGGAGAGATGTGCGCATAACGCTTCTTTCCATGCTCCGATGGCAAATCTGAGATCGTATATGTGATCAGCATGAAAAATTGAGTGGGAAAGTGGTCTCGATTGATTTTTAGAGTAAATAGATCAAAAGATAATTTTTCAATGTGAAACCAATTTTCAATGAGGGTGTGCGATAGGTGTGTGATGTGCACCTACCATGGATTAACACTTAATTTTGTTCCAAAAATTTTCTACGGGATTGGAAAATTCGTTCAAAAAATTTTGGCAAAAAATGCCCAAATATGATAAGGTCCGCGTCGCGGACCCAATCTCCCAAGAAGGAATTTTTTACAGTTTTTCGTGAGGGGCATTCTAGACCTTTTCCAACCCCTCCCAAACTCAAAATATGATCAAAATCGGTCGTTTGAGCGTAAAAAGGGTTTTAAACCTCATTATAAGTCCATTCTAAGTTCTTGAAAAAGACTAGGGCTAAAGAGAAAAGAAGAAGAGTGTAAAATTGAGGAGTTCGAGGAGAGTTCTTGAGGATTAATTGTCCAAAAGCTTCACACCAGTATGTAAGGCTAAAACTAAAGCATGATATTTTTATGTTATGTGCCCCATGGATGGTAATAGAGGAGTTAAGAGTCTGATGATTCTACATACATGAATCTTGATTATTTTTTTGAAAAATATATCTATTACTTGTATTTTTGTAGATTGATGATCATCATAAACTTGTTTTCTTGAATAGAATACTTTTCATGAGATATTGTATAAACCCTATATGGTATTTGTGAAAGCATGCATGAATGAACCTAGGGATGGAGTCTAGAGGCTTGACTTGCGTATGTTGATGATAATCTTGATGTGAGTATAAGGTTGAGTTAATTGAGCTTGATGATCCTATGAGTCTTACTAATTGAGTTCTTAAGTTGTATCTAAATGACTTCTTCTAAAATGATGATCTTAATCCTTGAGTCCTCAAATTGAGATTCGAGTTAATTGAGATGAGTTAAAGTCCTTGAAAATAATAGAGGACTTTAGAATTTGAGTTAATGAGATAATGAGAGTCTCTATGAGACTGATTGATATGATGAGTGCCTCCATGAGGCTAATTGAGACGAGGAAGAGTTTTACGTACACTGAGTCTTGGGAGGAGTATTGAGCACCAAAATAGGTAAGAGTGAGTCCGATTGAACTCATTAACTACGTCGCCAAGTGTGGGATAAGGATTGAACCATTACATCACATAGTCCCCTCTTGAGGTAAAGTCCCTGAAAGCAATATAGGATTGTAGAAGATAGATCCCTTGTCGATCATAGACGTTCTTTACCTAGCAAGTACAGAATGGTTGTTCCAACATCAGAGGGATTGTTGTACAATCATTGGCTCATAAGTGATTATTGTCGGATAAGAGAAACTCCAGAAGGTTCGTACCTTGAGTACTCTGAGTCAAGTTGAGTTGAGTTAAAGTTCCATTGAGATGAGTTAAGTTAAGTTGATTAAGGAGGTTTGATTGGTTGATGGGACACTTTTCTAGTCTTTATTCTCACTTTAGATAGACATTTGACATTCTTATTGAGTATTATTTTGAGTTGATGTTTTTTCTATATTACTCTACTAGTTTTTGTTTCATTCAACTATTTTACATACAAGTACATTCCACGTCCAGCAGGTACTAGAGATCGTCAAAGGCGCATCATTGAGGATTTAAGCATTTCAGTTGAGTTGGTGAGCCTCCTTTACTTCGGAGGATCATTATTTAGTTTCATCTTGCTTATTAGAGTTGGAATTTGAGTTAGCTTTACTTTAAGGTAGCCATGGGTCTGTCATTGGTACCAATTGATAGTGATAGAAACTTCATAGACTAGAGTTGAGTATTAATATTGAGACTTTTTGAGCTATCTTCTTTCATACTACCCTATTTTATTTATATTGTTTTGAGATTTAGATTGCCCATTCATATCTTTAGTCTTCCATTGAGTTTCCAGAGTTATATTGAATGAATGAATGTGATGAAACCAAGTGGTTCGCTTTGGGACTAGCAATAGTCTCAGAGTGCTGGCCACGTCTAGGGTACCATCATGGGGCATGATAAACTTGGTATCAGAGTACGGAGTTTAAGAGTCCTAGGGAGTCTATGAAGCCATGTACAATAGAGTCTTATTTATGGGTGTGTTGTTGACCACACTTCATAAGCAGGAGGCTATAGGACATTAGGAATGGTTACACTTCTTTCTTGATCTGATTCGTGCAATAGAGTTAAAACTCTATGAAAACTCTCTTCTAATTCATGTTTTACATGTTGCAGAGTTGTGATAATGCCTCCCGAAAGAGCCGTCAGAGATAGAGGATGCCTGCCAGAAAGAATGTCAATCCTCCCAAGCGTCAAAGACATAGGAACCCGTGGATCCAACTTTTCCTCTTGACAAGCCCCCACAAGCTGAGCTTTCTAATGTTAAGCTTCACCAAGCTATTCAAACTTTAGGTCTAGCTATCACAACACCTACTGCAGGGTGTGTAGCGGGTCGACAGGATGCATAGCACATATCTAGAGTCTAGGAATTCTTGAGGATGAATTCGTCTGGGTTCACAGGGTCTTCTTCAACTGAGGATCTTGAGAACTACGTGGAGGAGCTTCAAAAGGTGTTCCAGGTGATGCATGTGGCTGATTTTGATAGAGTTGAACTGGCCGCCTAACAGCTCAAGGGTGTGGCCATACTATGGTATGATCAATGAAAGAAGGGTAGAGGAAAGGAAGCCCCATTGCTGACTTGGGTAGTGTTCGAGAAAGCTTTCTTGGGGCGCTTCTTTCCAAGAAAAAGATGGGAGGCCAAAGTGAGAGAGTTATTGAATCTAAAATAAGGTTTTATGACTGTACAAGAGTATGGGTTGAAGTTCACTTAGCTATCTCACTATGCTCTGGATATGGTTGCCGATATGAGGGGGAGAATAGGGATGTATGTTGATGGGCTGAATAGAGGGCCAAAGAAATATGGGAGATGAGCTATGCTTGTGAACGACGTGAACATCAGAAGGTTGTTGACTTATGTGTAACAAGCTGATTAGGAGAGACAACATGACATAGAAGAGTTCAAGAGTAAGAGAGCTAAGACATCTAGCCATGAGGTTGGCAAGAAAGGGAATGGTAACAAATTCCAGTCAGAGCCAACACCATTATCTACCAGTGCTCCTATGTCTGGAACTAGGAATGATCTGAGGTCTTAGAATTTTGGAGCCCAGGGATCTCAGTCACAGGTTAGTATGGCTCAAGGTTAATAAGGTAAGCGACCATGTGTTAAGTGTGGCAGATTACACTTGGGTAGATGCCAAGAGGGGAGTGATGCATGCTTTAAGTATGGTAAAGTGGGTTACTTCCATAGAGAGTGTCCAAAGTGGGCTGGTCAAGCTCAATCTTCTGCACCAGCCCCACCAGGTAGAGGAAATTAGAAAGGTACTACATCAAGCGCAAGTGAAGCTCCAAACCATTTGTATGTTATGGGTAGTCGCCAAGATCGAGAGAACTCCCTAGATGTTATGATGGGTATGATTTGAGTCTTTACTATTGATTGTTATGTTTTGATGAATCCTAGTGCCACATTTTCCTTTGTAACTCCCTATGTGGCCAGTAGATTTGAGAGAACCCCTGAGAGTCTTCTTGAACCCTTTGATGTTTCTACTCCAGTGGGTGAGTCTATTCGAGATGAGAGAATCTATGGAGCTTGTGTGGTGTCCATCCATCATAAGGATATTCTTATTGATTTGGTTGAGTTAGAGATGATTTATTTTGATGCGATCCTTGGTGTATATTGGCTTCACGCCTGTTATGCCTCCATTGATTGTAGAGCCCGAACCATTAAGTTTCAATTCCCGAATGAACCGATTCAAGTGGAAGGGTGATTCTGTTGCATCTAAGGGAAAGTTTATCTCCTACCTTAGGACGAGAAAGCTAATTTCCGAAGGTTGTATCTATCACCTCGTGCTAGTTAAGTCTGACAATGTTGTCTCCTACTCTTGAGTCGGTCCCGATTGTGAATTTTTTTCCCTAAATATTTCCTGAGGATCTGCCTGGAGTCCCTCCTGATAGGGAAATTGACTTTGGGATTGATATTCTTCTGATACCTAGCCTACCTCAGTTCCACCTTATATGATGGCCCTCGCTGAGTTGAAAGAGTTGAAAGAGCAGTTGAGGGATTTGTTGGAGAAGGGCTTTATCAGGCCGAGTCCTATTCGTGCGAAAGAAAGATGGGTCTCAATGAATGTGTATGGACTATACGTAATTGAACAAGGTCACGATAAAGAATAAATATCCTCTCCCAAGGATAGATGATCTGTTTGACTAACTTCAGGGTGCCTCTTGTTTCTCAAAGATAGACCTTGTGAGGGAATATGATATTCCAAAGACAACCTTTAGGACTAGGTATGGCCACTTTGAGTTCTTGGTCATGTCCTTAAGGTTGATGAATGCACCTGCAACCTTCATGGACTTAATGAATAGGGTGTTCAGACAATATCTTAATATGTTTGTGATTGTGTTCATTGACGATATATTGGTGTATTCGAGAGATAGGGAAGAGTATGCCAGTCATCTCAGATTTGTCCTTCAAAATCTTAGGGACTATGAGTTGTATGCAAAGTTCTTGAAATGTGAGTTCTGGCTTAAGTCAGTGGCTTTTCTAGGCCATGTTGTGTCAAGTGATGGCCAAAAGATTGAAGCAGTTAAGAGCTGGCCCGAACTAACCTTCTGACTACTTGCAACACCCTGGTAAAAATTATCGAAATGCCCCTAGAACATAATCATGCGGATAACACTTCTTTCCAAGCTCCGATGGAAAAATCGAGACCGAATTTGCGATCAACGCAAAAAATTAAGTGGGAAAATGGCCTCGACCTGATTTTAGAACAACCGGGTTGAAAAATAATTTTCTCTAGTTAATTTCAGGATAGTGTTGATGTGTGCCCAAGGTGTGACATGCCTGGGACGCGGACCAATACTTTTTTTTTCAAAATTTTTCTACGGGATTGAAAGATCGATCGAAAAGTGAATTATGAAAATTTATACATAAAACACACTTGACAAATGCGTTTGATGTGTATTTTTCCTGGAAAACATTTTTCAAAATTTCGTGAAAATAACACATGTCCGTGCCCCTGGCGTGACACAGACATGGTTTTACAAGTTGAAATTTTTATTCTTCTATTTTTAGAAGGGTATTTTGATAATTCCCAACCCCTCCAAGTCCTATAAATGATTATAATATCATTTTTCTGTGAAATAAGGGTTTCTAAACCCATTCCTCAGCCTCCAAAGGTGAGAGTTTTGAGAGAGCAAGAGAGGAGAAGCTTGGTATCTTGAGGCCTCTAGTCAAATTCTTGCAAGGTTTTATATTGTCTTCATCCCAGGTATGTAAGGCTAAACTAAAAGCATAGGATTGTCCTTCCATACCCAATAGATGGTTATAGATGAGTTGAGAACCCATGAGTCCCTACACATGATTTCTTGAAGTATTATCTTGGTCCAATTCTTGAATTAATTTCTATGGTATTAATGAGTTTCTCGTATAATATTATCTTGATGATGTTCTTGAAATTGAGTAATTGTTTGGATGTATGTTCATGTCATCATTCACAAGAACCCTAATTGAGTATTATGATTACTTTTATGCATTATTTTGAAAACTGAGATTTGATGGTCATACTGAGTATGTTAATCCCAAAGATTTCTTTTAGCATATTTTACTGAGTTTCATGTGTATAACTTTTTAGCATGAATACTGATTTGAGAAAGGATTTTGGTGATATAGAAAGATCATTTTTGAAGCATGAGTTTCTAAGAAAACACTTGACATTTTAATGAGTTTTGATTGAATTGAGCATTGAGTCTACGTGACGCTTTGAGTACGTATTGATGATAATATAAATATATTTCTCATGATAATTTTATTGATAGATGATGGTGATAGTTTATATAAGTGTTAAATAGGATGGATTTGATTGATAAGTTGTGCATGTTTTAGTCTTGAGAGCATTATTGAGCACCGAGTTGGGTGAGGAGTGTTACCCCAGAACTGCGTTTGCTAGCGTAGGATAGTCGTGTAGCACATTCTGGCAACTCTTGTTCCAAAAGTTGGACATTCTCTTTGGATCCGAGAGAGAGAAAGAGATAGAGATACTATGTCTTTTACCATATCAAGTTTAGGACGGGTGTGGCAATGATGCTACTTCGTTGTGCACCACCTAACTTAAAGGTGGTGGGCTAGGATAGCTTTCGGTTAAGAGAATCTCCCAAGCAACACTGATTGAGCTTGCATTTCTAACGGAGTCCTTCATTATTTTCAAATGTACATTATAAAGAGCATGATTTACTTTAAACTTGCATGAATTACTGAGTTGAGATGAGTTGAGTATTCTGAGTTGAGTTGATGTTATTGCTATATTATTCTACTTGTTTCGGTTTCACTCAGCTATTTTACATACCAGTACATTCCACGTACTGATGCCATTCTGGCGCTGCATCATTTTATGATGTAGTTTCACGAGATAGAGATCATCAGCAAGTGCATCGTTGAGGATCTTTGGATATTCAGCGGATTGGTGAACCTCCCTTACTTCGAAGGATTCATATGTTATTTTCATATTGCTTTAGAGTTAGATACTTATTAGCATATTTTGATTGATGTAGCCATGGGTATTTCATTAGCACCACCTAATTCTGATAGAGGCTTCATATACTAGAGTTAGATTGTTTTATTAATAAGATTGTGAGCGAGTTCTACCCACTAGCGTTTTATTATAATATTATTTTGAGATTAGATAAGATGTGCCCATTTACTTCCTTTTTTTCTTCTGCTGTTTAGTAGAATGTATGAATGAATGAATATGGTGAGGCCAAGTGGTTCACTTGGGGACTAGCAATAGTCTCTGAGTGTCAGTTACCTTCAGGGTACCTCCCGGGGTGTGACACTACCATAAGAAGTTTCTTGGGGTTGGCCGGCTATTACCATAGATTTGCTGACGGATTTTCTTTCCTATCTGTGCCATTGACTAAGTTCATTTAGCAAAAGGTCAAATTTTAGTGGTCTGATGAGTGTGAGAAGAGTTTTCAAGAGTTGAAGCCTAGACTGACTACTGCACCAGTTACAACCTTGCTCGACGAGGCTTAAGACTTTGTAAGATATTGTGATGTGTCAAGCATTGGATTGGGTTGTGTGCTGATACAGAGAGGGAAAATGATAGCCTATGCTTCCAAACAACTTAGGGTTCATGAGAGGAACTATCCGACCCATGATCTTGAGTTGGCAGCGATGGTGTTTGCACTTAAAATCTAGTGCCATTACTTGTACGAAGGGCATGGTCATACAGAGCTAAACCTGCAATAGAGGAGATGGTTGGAGTTGCTGAAGAATTATGAAATGAGAATTCTCTACCACCCCAGTAAAGCTAACATTATTGTTGATGCTCTTAGACGGTTGTCAATGGGTAGCACAACCCATGTTGAAGAACGAAAGAAGGAGCTAGCTGAAGAAGTGCATCGATTGGCTCGATTGACAGTTCAACTTGAGGAGAATGATGAGGGAGGAGTCAACGTTCAGGATGGGTTTGCTTCATCTTTGGTGGCAAAGGTGAAAGAAAAGAAAGACCAAGATCTTGTCACACTCCAATTGAAGAAGGCGGTCCACAAACAAAAAAGTGATGGTCTTCTCCAAACGGAGAGATGGAGTGTTGAGATACCAGAGTAGATTATACATTCCAGATGTTGATGGTGTTCGAGAAAGAATCATGGCTAAAGCCCATAGATCTAGATATTCCATTCATTTTGGATTTACCAAGATGTACATGACTTGAGGGAAGTCCATTGGTGGAGTGGAATGAAGAGGAATATTGCTGAGTTTGTTTCTAAGTGCCCAAATTGCCAAGAAGTCAAAGTTGAGCATCAAAGGACATGTGGATTGGCACAGAACTTTGAGATTCCGGGATGAAAGTGGGAGATGATCAACATGGACTTCATTACTAGTCTACCGAGGTCTCGAAAGCAACATCATTCGATATGAGTGATTTTGGATAGGATGACCAAACCGGCTGACTTCTTAGCAGTTAAGACAACTAACACTATAGAAGGGTATGCCAAGTTGTACATCCGTGAGAGTGTGAGGTTGCATGGGGTTCCCTTGTCCATCATCTCGGACAGAGGAACTCAATTCACCTCTCAATTTTGGAGATCTTTTCAGAAGGGATTGGGTACTATAGTGAATCTGAGTACAACCTTTCATCCACAGATGGATGGCCAAGCAGAGCGTACAATTCAAACATTAGTGGACATGTTGAGAGCCTGTGTACTTGATTTCAAAAGAAATTGGGATGATTATCTACCATTGATTGAATTCACATATAATAATAGTTATCACGCAAGCATTCAAATGGCTTCCTATGAAGCCTTGTATGAAGGAGATGTAGATCACCAATTGGGTGGTTCGAGGTTGGAGAAGCTGAGTTGGTTGGGTCTGATCTTGTCCATCCGTCAATGGAGAAGATAAGCGTCATTAAAGAGAGGTCGAAGACTGTGTAGAGTCTCCAGAAATCTTACACCGATATAAGGAGAAGAGACTTAAAGTTCGAGATGAATGAATGGGTGTACTTAAAAGTGTCACCTATGAAAGGTTTCATGAGATTTGGGAAGAAGATGAAGTTGAGTCTTCATCATATCGGTCCCTATCAGATTGTGAAGAGGATTGGGAAGGTTGCTTATGAGTTGGAGTTGCCTTTTTAGTTAGACACAATTCATCCAGTGTTCCACATTTCAATGTTGAAGAAATTTTTGGGAGATCCTTCCTTGGTAATCCCTATTAAGAGCATTGGAGTAAAGGATAGTTTGTCCTATGAGGATATTCTGTTCTAAATTCTTGATCGTCAGGTTCGCAAGTTGAGAACCAAAGAGATCGCCTCAGTCAAAATCTTGTGGAGAACCACATGGGAAGCTGAAGAAGAGATGAGAGTTAAATATCCACATCTATTCTTGAGTTGACGTGTCTATTCTTGATTCTGAGTAGCGTTTATTGAGGTTGATGAGGAGTTAAGGATATGAGTTATTGAGTGAGTGTCGAGATGAGCCTTGAGTCTATTCGTGCCTTGATGTCCACCCTTACTCATCATTCGAGGATGAATGATTCTAAGGAGGAGACGATGTAACACCTGATAAAATTACCAAAATACCCCTAGATCTGTTAGTAATGCGTGTTTCCATGCTCTGATGGCAAATATGAGGCCAAATATGTGATCAACATAAAAAAATGAGTGGGAAGTTGTCTCGATTGATTTTTAGGGAAACCGGATCAAAAGATAATTTTTTGATGCGAAAACAATTTCCAGTGAGGGTGCCCAACTGGTGTGCGATGCGCAACTGCCGTGGACCAACACTTAATTTTGTTCCTACAATTTTCTACGAGATTAGAAAACTCATTAGGAGAATTTTTGGCGAAAAATACCCAAATTTGACAAGGTTCACTCGCGGACCCTATGTCCTGAGATGGACTTTTTTATTTTTCGTAAGGGGCATTCCAGACCTTTTCCAACCCCTCCCAAACTCAAAACACGATAAAAAGGGTCATTTTGAGCATAAAAGGGTTATAAACCCTATTCTAAGTTCTTGAAAAAGACTTGAGCTAAAGAGAAGAGAAGAGGAGTGTAAAATTAAGGAGCTCCAAGAGAGTTCTTGAGGATTAATTGTCCAAAAACTTCACATTAGGTATGTAAGGCTAAAACTAAAGCATGAAATTTTTCTCTCATGTGCCCCATTGATGGTAATAGAGGAGATAAGAGTCTAATGAGTTTACATACATGAATATTGATTATTTTCTTGAAAGTTATATCTATTACATGTATTTTTTTATGTTGATGGTCATCGTAAACTTGTTTTCATGAATTGAATACTTTCCATGAGATGTTGTATAAACCTTATTTGATATTTGTAAAAGTATGCATGAATGAAACTAGGGATGGAGTCTAGAGCCTTGACTTGAGTATGTTGATGGCAATCTTGATGTGAGTATGAAGTTGAGTTAATTCAGCTTGATGATCCTGTGAGTCTTCATAATTGAGTTCTTGAGTTCTGTCTAAATGACTTCTTCTAAAATGATGATGTGAGTCCTTGAGTTTTTAAATTGAGAATTGAGTTAATTGAGATGAGTTAAAGTCCCTAAAAATAATAGAGGACTTTAGAGTTTGAGTTAATGAGATGATGAGAGTCTCCGTGAGACTGATTAAGATGATAAGTGCCTCCATGAGGTTAATTGAGATGAGGAGATTTTTATAAGCATTAAGTCTTGGGAGGAGTATCAAGCATTGAAATGGGTAAGAGTGAGTTCCACTTGCACTCATTGACTACATCGCCAAGAGTAGGATGAGGATCGAACCACTACATCACTTGGTCCCCTGTTAAGGTAAAGTCCCTGAAAGCAATAGAGGACTTTATAGGATAGATCCCTTGTGGATCATAGACATTCTTTAACGGGCGAGTATGGAACGGCCGTGGCAATATCAGAGGGATTATTGTACAATCATTGGCTCATAAGTGATTATTATCGAATAAGAGATACTCCCAGAAAGTTCCTACCTTGAGTACTTTGAGTCGAGTCGAGTTGAGTAGAGTTCCATTGAGTTGAGTTGAGTTGATTGATGAGGTTTGATTTGTTGATGGGTAACCTGTCTACTCTATATTCTCGCTTTAGATAAACATTTGACATTTTGATTGAGTATTATTGTGAGGTGATGTTGTTTCTACATTACTCTACCTATTTCTATTTCATTAAGCTATTTTTACATACCAGTATATTCTACATATTGATTTCCTCTTTTGGACTACATTGTTTTATGATGCAGAGGAAGGTACTAGAGATCGTCAACGGGCGCATCATTGAGGACCTGAGCATTGCAGCTGAGTTGGTGAGTGTCCTTTACTTTGGAGGATCGTTATTTATTTTCATCTTGCTTATTAGATTTAGACTTTGAGTTAGCTTTATTTTTCTTTAAGGTAGCCATGGATCTGTTATTGGCACTAATAGATAGTGATAGAGGCTTCATAGCATAGAGTTGAGCGTTGATGTTGAGACTTGTTGAGCTAGCTTCTTTCTGACTAACCTATTTTATTTGTATTGTTTTGAGATTTAGATTGCCCATATATATCTATAGTCTCCCCCTGAGTTTTTTGAGTTACACTGAATGAATGAATGTGATAAGGCCAAGTGGTTCGCTTGGGGACTAGCAATAGTCTCTGAGTGCCGGCTACGTCTAGGGTACCCTCTGGGGGCATGACAAAAGTACTACCCAGTTAAACAGGAGAATGACTAAAAATAAACTATAAACTACATAAAAATAAATTATAAACTACATAAAGAACATATATGTAATGAAGGAATTTGTTTCGTTCATGATTTTGTAATAACAAACGACATAGATGAAGAATAACATTAGACATCCCTTTTATAACCCAAATAAAACCATATACTGTAGAATTAGATCATATCTATACCACTATATTAGGGAAAAGAATGACTTTCCCTTATCTAAATAATATATCAAAAGAACAAACTGACTATATAAAAAATAAAGATATCTTTAGGATAAATCTACTTCCACAACAAATAAATTATTTAAAGGAAGATATAAAAATTAAAAGAATTGAATCCTCGCTAAATTCCCCCGAGGTAGAACCCAAAATAAAAAGCTTACAAGAAGTTATAGAACCAAAAGTTTGTTTAGACTTTCCTAATGCATTTTGAGAAAGTAAAAGACATGTTGTCGAACTACCCTATATAGAGGGATTTGATGAGAAGTCTATACCCTCTAAGGCAAGACCTATTCAAATGAATGCCAAATTAGTGGAGTACTGTGAAAACAAAATTAATGATTTACTAACTAAAAAAATTATTATACCATCCAAATCTCCTTGGAGTTGCTCAGTCTTCTATGTCAATAATAACGTCGAAAAGGAAGAGGTTCCCCAAAATTAGTTATTAAGTACAAACCTCTTAATAAAGTATAAAAATGGATTAGGCAGCCATACCTAATAAAAGAGATCTTCTTGAAAGAACATATAAGGCTAATATTTACAGCAAGTTTGACATGAAATCAGGGTTTCGGCAGATACAAATCGGCGAAAAAGATAAATATAAAACAATCTTCAATATCCCTTTTGGACAATATGAATGGAATTTAATGCCTTTTAGACATAAAAATGCTCCATTGGAGTTTCAAAATATTATGCATAATATATTTAATCCATATAGTCATATCTCCATAGTTCATATGGATGATGTGTTAATATATTCTGAAGATATTGATCAACACTTTAAACATCTTCAAACCTTCTTAAAGGTTGTTAAGAAAAATGGACTAGTAGTCAGCATTAAAAAGATCAAGTTATTTTGGACCTATATTAGATTTCATGGTGATTTGTATCAAGGAACTTATAAACCCATTTGTAGAGCCATAGAGTTCTCATCTAGATTTCTCGATGAATTAATAGATAAAACACAACTCCAGAGATTTTTAAGGAGTCTCATTTATGTTGTTGATTTTATTCCTAATATTAGTCAGATTTGTTAATCTCTTTATAAATGTGAAAAAAAGAATCCCGTACCATGGGGATTAGAACATACTAGGGCCATCCAAAAGATTAAATCAATAGTTCAGAATCTCCCATGCTTAGGGATACCACATCCAGATGCTCTCATGGCCGTAGAAATCGATGCGTCAGAAATAGGGTATGGAGGTATATTTAAACAAAAGATTTGAATCGGGTGAACAACTTGTGAGATTCACTCTAGCAAATTGGAATGATAGAAAAATTATAGTATTATAAAAAGGAAAATTTTAGCCATTGTATTATGTATTACTAAATTTCAAGATGATTTAATCAACAAAATTTTTTCGTTAAGAGCAGAGTGCAAAGCAACCAAAGATGATGTACAAAAAGATGTTAAGAATTTAATTTTCAAACAAATATTTACCACATGACAACCTTTACTATTAAGCTTTGTTTTTTATATAGAATTACAAAGGGAGAAAATAATTCTCTCCTAGATTTTTTTAACATAAGAATTTTTTACAAGAAAATAACAAGACCAGGAATCCCGGGAATAAGGCCCCAAGGTCTCACTACCATTTAAACCAGAGGACAAAATGAAAAGGCCCTTCAAAAAAGTAGAGAAAAAGACCGAAAATAGATATTATAAACCCAACATGTCTTTATCATTAAAAGAACCTATGACTAGCTTATCCAATAAACTAACTCCTAAGAATAACTATTCATTATCAGCTACAAATATTTCTGTCTAGAAAAAAGATAGTTATGTAATGAAACCCCCAGAAACATATTCCCAGGCAATGATCCCAAACACCAAGGAAAAAAATAAGGAAAAGGTCATTTCATCAGATTAGAAAGAATTCCCACTAACAATTTGCAGGTATTACCGATCATGTCTCTCTATAGAGAGTACGAAGGATTTGGATGACCCAAATTGTTAAAATCATGCTACAACAGTCGAAATTATGTGGAGATAGAAGATGCCCAAAAAATCGAAGGTATTATGAGTTTATATTAATAGATACCGATCCCATCAAAATTGATCATAAATTAGCAGATAGCAATGATCCAGATAGTATTCAGTTTTCAAGGTTTACGATTAAGAGCCCTTTTGAATGATTTATAGATCATCTACAAACACCGATTCCCTTTCAAAAGTTCATCGATCTCAGACTTATAATTGGTATGATTATAAGGTAGTCTGGTACAACATTATGTATATTAGGCCAAAAACTCAAACGTGGTTTATCAAATATTTTGAGAAAATAAAAAATGCAGTAATTGCTCGATGATTTTACGAATAGTGGAGTCAATTTGGAGGTAATAAACAGGTATTGTCACCATAAGTTCTAATGCCATTTGAGAAGTTTCAGGTAGAACAGAATATTTCTACATTGCTGAAAATATAAAATTATGTAAATTTCTTTTTGCAAAAAGAATATCTCATATTATTAATTGGTCCTTCGATATTCATGAATATGAAAGGATCAAGTATCTGAGTAAAATTATAAGAATTAAAGGATGGGTTCCATAAGAGCATGAAGAAAAGCCATTTTCACGGAATAAATCCGACATTTCAAAAGAAGAATTAAAAAGAAGGCTCGAGGAAGCCTTGTCAAGTTTGGATAAAGCTCGTAGTTTTGAGAAGATAATGGAGTTATAAGACGTCGCATCATCACAAACTAGTGAATAGAGAACAAAAAAATATCTTCTTTCATTAAAATATCTTCTCTAATTTCTTTTGTGCTCTGTTTACTGGTCTGTGATGATGGCATCTAATAACTCCATTATCTTCTCAAAACTGGGAGCTTTGTCCAAACTTGACAAGGCTTTCTCGTACCTTCTTTTTAATTTTTCTTTTGAAATGTCAAATTTCTTCTGTGAAGTTGATTTTTCTTCATGTTCCTTTGGCGTCCATCCTTTAATTCTTATAGTTTTACGTGTTCAAAATTAAACCAAATTCATTAAAGAAGATTGAAAGACTCAAAAAATTAAATAAAGGAGGATGAACCTAGTCCAAGAT
>JAABOM020060572.1:0-11767 GCA_011800125.2 Solanum clarkiae
TAGTCTTTATATCACTCGTCAAAGAAACCAAATCCCCTAATCTATGTTGCTCTCCGAAAACTCTCTCAATAGCTAAATATTCTTCAAGATCTCCACCAAGTCTCTTCATCTTCTCAAGGCTAATCAAGCAAGGCATGTAGATTTGATTCTTGGTTTCCTTTCAACCAAGAAGTCCATTTCAGAAACTAAATTTTGAGTTATAAATTTTTCAATCTTTGATTTATATATAATAGTATACTAATTGATATTTTCTTAAATTATGGTTGTTCATACATTTTATGACTACTTATGTATATTTATCAAGGTTTTAGTTCAAACATTTCAGATTTGCATTATTTAATCTAGTCTATTTTTTCAAGTCTTAGATACACGAATGAGTTATTATGATTTTTATCCTAAATTGTTCTTATGATTATTCTCACTTTGTTTAAATATCAATTAATGATTTTAATGTTATTGAGCCAGTCCCCAAACATGATTTAAGTTGTGTTATGAACTTTGGATATTTGGCTTTCATGGCATAATATGAACTTATGATTTTTGATAAATATAAGTGAATACAAGTATGGAATGATGTCGGGTGACCTAACACCCATTTTGTTTTGTTTTGAATCTTTATTAAGGAGCTATTCTAAGTACAAGTTTGAAAATGATTTTGTCAAGTTAAGACTTTCCGAACTAAATTATGTTTTGATTATTTCGGTTATGCTTTGCCCATTTCCATGGAATTTTGACTTTACACCGAATGAGTTAGGAGTAGGACTCGACCTAAGGGGTCTTATATAAATATTATAATCTTATAACTATGTGCCACTATAGGATATTTTGATTATTCCTTTTTAGGCTTTCTGACTAGTAGATCCATCTAGCATTTATGTTTCTGAGTTATATCCTAGCAAGTTGACTCACTCTTTGGCGAGTATGGAGTATGACATCGGTATTCCATATTATAGCTCATATGATTTTGTCGGTTATGGTCTTATTCCTACACTTATTTGCTTATGTGCTTCTCTAAGCATTTTCATGGTATTACTTTACGCTTTACTTGGGAACAGAATATATTGTTTAAGCTTGGAGTTTGTCATTTTGGGTAAGTATTCTTTGTCGTTATATTTAATTGTTGCATTGCATACACGCATACTTAGTACATTCCAAAGTACTAACCGCATTTTTACCTACATGCAATCTACCTTATTCTCCTCCACATGGCTAGATTGCTCGTGAAGAGTTTGAGCTTTGGTGAGTTCCCATTCATCGGGACAGAACCCTTATTTTCACGCTTTCCCTTTGTTATTCAGATATTTGATGTATTTTCATTTTAACTTAGTATTGAGGGGCCTAGACTTGTATTCTTGGCTTTGTTTATTGTAATTATTTAGATGTTTGTCTGGACCATTGCTACACTTGGTATGTTTAAAACTATTTAATTTATTCTTTCGCTTATGATTACAAGTTGTCCCTTAGTCCCGTTCCCCATATTTCATTATCATCTATTTGTCATTTACCATTTAAACCTATAATGTGCAATAATGATTTAAGAGGCTTGTTTGGGGGCCTTCGGGTTCTCATTCATCTTGTCATACCTAGGCCCTAGGTTTGGGTCTTGACAGTAAGTCTAGGTCTAACAATGCGATGCAATTGCCCTTACAAAAAGAAGTCCCATATCTAACAATAAATGATGTTTCCATGTATAACCTTGGGTGTATGTAAAATCACTAACTCTCACAAAGGATATTTATGCATCACGCTTAATTTCATAGGATTTTCCCTTTACTCATGACTAAAACCTTCAACTACTTGGACTAGTGTCACGACCCAGGCCTAGGGCCTAAACGTAACCGCCGACTGGGGATCCCAAAGGAACTCCAAACAAGCCTCATAGCATATCATTACACATCTTTGGTCATGAAAGCATTTAAAGTGACAATGAGAAATAAGCATAAACAAGGGAATTGGGACTAAGGATAAACCTTCATATCAAAACATCAAGAAACAAGAGAGTCAAGGCTCACAACATAGATACATAACATGTCCAACAACACATCTACTACATAGATAAGAGCCGGGGTCAGGACAAGCAACCGGGCTCACCCTCATAGTCAATAGATAACCAAAGAAGAATAGTCTAAATACATAGTAAGAGTTCATAAGCAACGTCCTCAAAGTAGAGGACTCACTAACAAGCTTGTAGAACAATCAAACTAGCCGCGAGGAGGAGGAGGATGATCAAGTGGTGCTCCATTCCCTACATGGTGACATCATGTATGCATGGAGTATGTGTTAGTACGTTTGAATGTATGAAGTATATAGGATGCAATGCAACAAGAGATATGAAACATAGGCAAAATGCATAATCATAAGCCCTGAATAGCATACTAACAATATGACATGTATGAATGATACTTAAAGTAAAACATGCTTATATAGAGTATAACATATGTGTAAGAAGAGAACATTAAACTATTGGTGGATCTTCACATGCTACCACCCTTACAAACCCTATCAATAGATTGGTGGATCATTGCACCCTACCACCGTGGTGCCGGAGTACAAACCCTCCCCCGATAGGTTGATGGGTATAAACCCCCAACAAGGTTGATAGATAGTTGCACCCTACCACCCATGGTGCTGGAGTACAACCCCGCAATAGGTTATTAAGGTATGAACCCCTTAATAAGGTTACCCAGCGCACAACCCCTAAGTAGGGATGGTCACATTCAAACACTATACAAAGGATATCGTACATACATTCATTCCCTCATCATATCATCATTATACAGTCATTCAACTCATAAGACATACATTGGACCTTCAATTCCTCAAGAAGCCATAACTAGACATTTTATCAAACACTTAGAGAGTGTGTAATGCTAATGTAAAAGCATGAAATTCAAGAGTGTTATCATGCTAGAAAATCCAATGTAAAACCACCAATAGATACTTGATAATACTCTCAAGCAATATACATCAAAACCCTTCATCAAATTACACAATAGACCTTGGTTTCGTAGATCAAAACATAGCAAAACAGTCACAATTTCATAAACCTCAACATAGTGCAGTGATTTTCATAATAAATAAGAACCATGAGTAAATCATCTTTAAACCATCCAAATTAGGCTAAAAGGAGACTTGAGCATCATGGGTGAAAGAAACCCATATACCTTAGCTTTGGAGATGGAGACTTGAAGCTTGAGTGCAATCCTTAAGAATCTGAAAATGGTTTTGAGACTTGAGTTTAGGAGTAAAATATTTAGCTAAGTGTTTGAATGAGTATTGGAGAATGTTTAAAATGATATGAAGGTGAAAAATGGCTAAGTATAGGTATTTTCATGTATGGGAACACTTAGGACCAAGACTTAAAAGTCTTGGATCGAAGTCAAAATTGGGCCAAAATTAATACTAGTGCACGCCCTTGGTGCAATGCGCCAGGGGTGAGAAAAGCTCTCTAGAAATTGCATTTTGGGAATTTTGAATTTTAATATGGTTGCTCTAAAATTGGGGTTAGACCCATTTCCTGCTCAATTTGACCCCCTGAACAAGAATATAAAGTCGATTTTGCAATATCACATATGGATTTTGAGATATATGAAAATTATGATTTTGGGCACTTTCGAGGCACATTTTCGGACACTTTTTGGAGTCATTACAACTAGGATCTCTTTAGGACTTTCTAGGTCTATAACATAGTCTGAGGGGGCTTTGGTAAGAGATTCTGGGAACATAGTGACAAAAAGGTGCCCCTTGATACTGCGTTTTTCTACACAGTTGCCCTACCAACTCTATTGTTTCTATCACATTCTCCCTTTCTCCTATTTCATGCTTTTCTTGGTGTTTCCTTTCATTTTTCAACTTTTTTATTGCTTTTACACTTCATTTTTCTTTTTATCTTACAACTAAGGCATCACTTATTTTTCTTGCACCCAGTACATGATTTTTCCTTTTTCTCTGTATCACTAACTCCCCTTCTTATTTTTTGTGTTTCACCCTTACACAAGCCACCATCAACTTAGGCTTTTGGCCTGTGTTGAGGTGCACATTATCCATCCTCAAAGCCAAGGCCACAATTGGTTAGCCACCCTCAACTAAGGCTTTTTTCCTCAGTCAAGGTACACAATGTTCAAGGAAGGACCAGGGAAAGTTTCAAGATTTTACAACTAATAAGTCTAGGTTAATCAAGTGTTATCGAAAAATATGTACATGTTAGGCTCAAACCTTAGGAACAAGGGATACACTATAATTTTGGTTGGTCATTTAGGCTAAGTGGACTATTAAGAGCAATTTCTTGAGACCCTTTCCTAACCCAATTAATATACAATCTAACTTCAAGTAACAGGGCAAGTTTTGAACTAGCACAAAACACATTAATCTGGCAAATTAAGCTTACACTCACATGGCATTGACGACAATATAAACAAAAGACTCATAGATCATGTTTTTTAATCTCAATATTATGCTCACTTAGCAGAATAAATATTGTCACACACCTAAACATGCATGGTTGCTATCTAGACTACTAATCAAAAATTTTTGGTGGATATCATTTTTCAAACAAATCACAAAAAACATGTTATATGCCACAAGTATTAGCACTATATGCTACAAATACTATCTACACATCCTAAACATGCGGGTTCAACAGAAAGTAAATATCCACAGAAAAAAAAAAGAACACAAGCAAGAAAACCCCAAAAAATTAGGGTAGTTATGGACCCAAGCTACTCAGACTTCACTAAGGCTCAAAACTACCCACACCCCATCGAAAAACATGTGCATTGTCCCCAATGCACAAAATTAAAGAAAAATAACAACATAAGGGGTCAAAAATCACACCTGGGTGCCTAAGCGCTAGTGTGTCCACCTTGGGTTTCCTCCCAAGCAGTGCCTGATTTATTGTCACGACAAAAAATAGATGGCTTGAGTAGTCAGACTTCCTCAAGATCCTATTTATCCACAGTTTTTATCTCCTCCACATTTCCAAGGTATGGCTTGACTCTTTGGCCATTTACCTTGAATGTTCCTCTATTTCTTCTCTCTAGCTCAATAGCCCCATGATCAAAGACACGTGCTACTCGAAAGGGTCCCATCCATTTGGATTTGAGCTTCCTAGGGACCAACATCAATCTTAAATTATAAAGAAACACCAAATACCCTAGTGCGAATTGAAAATTCTATATGCGACAATCGTGTTGCAACTTAATTCTTTGTTTGTACAAGGTGAACTCTCATACGCCTTCAATCGAAACTCATCAAGCTTATTGAGTTAGCTCAGCCTAGAGTTTGCTGCATTCTAGTCTAGATTCAACTTTTTCAGTGCCCATATTACTTTGTGCTCAAGTTCCACTGGCAAATGACATGCCTTCTCAAAGACAAGTTAGTACGGAGACATGCCTATAGGAGCCTTGAATGTTGTCTGGTATGCCCATGATGTTTCATTCATATTCTACGACCAATTTATCTGGATTGCATTCACAGACTTGGAGAGAATCTATTTAATTTCCCTAGTAGACACCTCCACCTACCCACTCGTATAAGGAAGAAAAGTCATCGCCACGCGATGCTTCACCCCATACTTTGCAAAAAGAGCCTTGAAAATCCTATTGCAAAAGTGAGAACCTCTATCACTGATAATTGCCCGAGGGGTGCCAAACCATGAGAAGATTTTCTTTTCAGAAATATTGTCACTTTTTCCCTCATTATTGAGTAGAGCCACGGCCTCAACCCACTTTGATACATAATCCACAGCAATTAAGATATACTGGTTCTAGTGTGAGCTAACAAAAGGTCCCATGGAATCAATCCCCTATACATCAAACAACTCAATCACCATAATGGCGTTTAGAGTGAGCTCATGTTCGCAGGAAACACCACCTTCTCTTTCGCATAATAATGGGAGTCTTAGTGGATGGTGGGTCAATAATACCTATACAGACCAGAGCAACCACCAGAGCTGGGTGCACTCAGACTCCAATTGCTAGTCCTTCCTAGTCTGAAGATGGAGGTAGTGACGAGAGTGCGAGTTCAATTTTGAGGAGGGCTCTAAGGAAGAAGTAGATGTTGATTGCTCCATGGCACCATTATCATCACCAGCACTGGATTCCTCTACTAGCCAATGGTGTGTTAAGTGCATGGAGATGATATATTTGGAGGGCCTACAGCTAATAGAGAGGGGAAAGCTGACTCGTTCTATCTATGAGGATCCTAGGGTGATTTCTAATGGACTTAGTCATGTCCCCAGTCTATAGGACATGCTGATTCATTGTGGGCTCATTTTACTGACAGAGTCTCTTGGATGGTACTCCTCGGTTTTGGTGAGGAATTTCTACGCATCCTAGGCAGCCACCATCTAACATAGTCTTCCCAAGGGGAAGAAGCCTCTCACTCAGCCCAGGCTGACAAGGATACGACTAAAAGGTCAGCGGGTAGGTATTTTAGAGGAGACTATCCGTCATATGCTTTTTGGTCCTGAGTACCATGCCCCCAAATCCATAACAGAGTGTGATTACAGGTTAGGGCAGGCCAACGACCCATTTATTATGAAGGATCCTGAGCATCAAACCACACTTTTGAGATGGGTAGCCAGCCATATTGTAAAGTAGGGTCCTACTTAGGTCACCACCTAGACATAGCAAGGCTTCGCTTAGCTTCCCCGCCAAATTTAGGTGGGCCATTGTTCGATCACGCATCCGACTGACCTTGCCAGATAATACTCTTACACGAAAGCATGTAATTTGAGTTGCCAGCATCCTGGCTAGCTATGACATAGATTGGCCCCGCCTCATCGCCGAGTAGATACATGGGGCCGCATTGAAGTTGGCCAGCTCTATTCGTTCCCTTGTTTGATCTATAGACTCTGTGTAAAGTCTAGGGTAGAGATACTACACCAGCTGGACCGGTTGATAGAGGCCCAGCACACTTTGGAGCCCAACCTGATCAACGCTGATGAGAACTAGGTGGCACTCCAGCGAGCATAGCCTCCACCTCCGCCAGAGATGTTTGCCTCGGCACCACCACCTGAGGGTTCTGAGAGGGACACCACCACTGCTGCTACTACTACTGAGGACAGGCCCTTGCAATATGGTGCAGATGAGGAGAAGGAGCACACCATTCTTGCTACTACAGCAGAGGCCACTACCTCATAGACTTCCACAGCGGGCATGGTCTACATGTCCACCATTTCTATAGAGGCCATGGAACAGCGGTTAGCATATGCTGAGGCGTAGTTGACTCAACCTTTTCAGCAGATTAGTCTATAGATCTGGCAGGCTATCTCGGACTCGGAGGGTCGAATATAGGCATACACGATGCTACTATTTAGAATTGTATTTCTACCATGGATGCCTGTATCGACGCCTTCGAAGAAAGGGTTCAGAAGATCTTAGCTGAGGCTCGGCCTTCAGATTTGTCAGCCATGCAGATAGAGATCCAATAACTCAGGGCTGACTTGGCAGCATCATTAGCGGCACCAGTCACACTACCAGAGATGATATCTCTAGTGCTAAGTATTAATTTATTTGCTCCTGATGAGCCTACCTATTCTTCCCATAGGAAGTGGCGTAATACGGATGAGGATCCAACGGAAATATATGTACATGCAAAGAAGTCAGAGGAGAGGGATCTCGAGCGTGCCTTGCGAGAGTCGAGGCATGAAGAGGAGATTAGACGAGCTCCAGAGGAGGATCATTTGAGGGGTATTGGCCCTTCCAATCAGTGTACCATTGCTCAGGAGACTACCTCGCAGGAGAGGGATGGCCAGACTCAATAAGAGACCAGCTTAGGCGCCCAGGTATGGTTTTTGAACCCCTTATGTTCTATTTTTGCTTGATTTTGTGCATTAGGGACAATGCATATCTTTTTTGATGGGGTGTGGGTAGTTATGGGCCTCAGTGAAGTCTGAGTAGCTTATGGTCCATAACTACCAAAATTTTTGATCCCGAGGTTTTCTTGCCTATGTTCTTTACCCTTGTGGATATTTAATTTCTGTTAAACCAGCATGTTTAGGTTGTTTCGATAATATCTGTAGCATATAGTACTAATATTTATGGCATATATCATGTTTTTATGTTTTGTTATGAAAAATGATACTCACCAAAAATTTTAATTAGTAGTTAGATAGTAACATGCATGTTTAGGTATTTGAAAATATCTATTCTGGTAAGTAAGTGTTAATTGAGATAGAAAGCATGATCTATGAGTCTTTCAATGATAATGTATGCAATGCCATGAGATGTAAGCTTATTTTGCTAAATTCATGTATTTTGTGTTAATTCAGAACTTGCCCTATCACTCTAAGTTAGATCATAGATTAAAGGATTAAGAAAGAATCTTAGGTCTTTGTTCTTTAAATAGTCCACTTTAGCCCAAAAATAACCAACCAAAACAATGATTTATCCCTTATTCTAAATATTTGAGCCTTATATGTACCTATTCTTTCTAAACACCTAATTAGCCTAGCCTTGTTAAGTGAAAAATCCTGAAATTGACCCTGGTCTTTCCTTGAGCATATAAACCTTGATTGAGACAAAAAGACTAAGTGAAGGGGCGCTACCAAAAGTAGCCCTGGTTCAGAGGAGAGATATTGTGTACTTCAATACAGGCTAAAAGCCTAAGTTGAAGGTGGTTGGTGTATGGGTAAAAGCATAAAAATAAGGAAAAGAGTTAGGAATGGGGAGAAAAAGAGAAAAAAAATCATGTACCGAATGTAAGAAAAATAAAAAATGCCTTAGATTGAGCTAAAAAGAGAAAAGAAGCATAAAAATAAGGCAAAAATTTGAAAATGAGAAGAAAGCACCCGGAAAAGCTTGAATTAAGAAAAAGGGAGAAAAGGTGAAAATGACAGAGTTGGTGGGGAAAGAGTGTAGAAGAGGGTTATTAGTCACTATTTTCCTCAAATATCATACCAAAGGCCCCAAAGCCTATGTTAGAAACCTAGAAAGTCCTAGAGTGGTCCTAGTCCTGTTAGTTAAAGGTCTGAGTCATAAGTGTAGGGGAAAGCCTATGGTATTAGTCATTATGCATGAATATCTTTGTGAGAGTAAGTGTTTTTGCATAGTCCCAAGGTTAAACACATGAAATCATCATTGAGTGTAAAAATATGGGACTTATTTTTGTGAGGGTACTTGCATTGCGTTGTTAGCATTTGACTTGTTCAGCGAATGTGGAATGTTTATAGCCCCTTACTTGTATTTAGTTGTGTTATCACATGCACTAGTTTACATTGGTTTGCTAATAGCTATCTGATCCTGTTTTTGAAAGTTAGTGTGGGTATCAAATTTTGAGATGTATATGATATATGTCATTGAGTTGAGTTCTGTGTGTTACTGTATTGTCCACAGAGTCATGGCTTGAGGAAAAACAATAATTTTAAGTTGAGAGCGTTGATTTGTTTCAAAATACAACACTTTTGATGCTTAAAACTTAGGATTTTGTGTGTTTTCAATGCGATATTTTTGGTTTTATATGTTTTTGTGTTTAGATTTGCAGAAATACAGGTTGACCATGCTTTGGGGCAAAATTACAGAAGATTCCTGATTTTTAATGATTTACGAGACACTCTATAGATTGTAGAGCATTCTACGAGTCGTAAAGGTTGTTTCATAAAAAATTCTAGTGAATGATGAATTCTGAAGATTAGCTCAACTAGACATGCATACGAGTCACAGAGCATTATACTAGTCGCGGTGATGGGTTTCATGAAGAATTCCAGTGAGAGATAATTTGATGAAGTTAAAGCCTACAAACTTGCGTTATGAGTCATTGATCAGTCACGAGTTATAAACTTGTGTCATAGAAGAGAAGTCCAGAATCCCAGGAGCTGACTACGAGACCCCGACTATGAGTCGTAGAGGACACTATGAGTCGTAGAGACCTTTCGTGGAGTCTGCCAACCAATTTTTCTATTTTATTTAGGACTTAATTATTATTACTATAAATAGTATTTTTAGATTATTATATTAGGGAGGACATCATTATTCAGTATTTTTAGGGTTTGTACTTAGAGAACTCAATACTAGAGAGAGGGGATTGTAAGAAAACACTTTTGGGTAAATTTAATCTTGAAGCTTGTGATTCTTGTTCTTCTTGGATTTGCTTGATTTCAATTCAATTGGGTAAGTGCTTAATTATATTTTTTCAGTTCATAATTTTTTCATCTACCCATAGCATGAGTAGCTAAATCCACAACTAGGATTGTGGGAACCATGCAGAACTAACTAAGTAAACTCGAGTAATTTACAATTCTTGGAATGGGTATATGTATGTATTAATCAATTCTCTTCATTTTGCATGTTTTCTGATGGTGGCCAACATTAAAACCTACCTAATACTATTGATTGGACCAAGGTAGTAATGAATAGGAAAAGAGATTGATTAACAGGATTCGTTTAATGTGTTCTCATCTAATCAATCGAACTGAGCCAAGGAAAGGTTGTACTGAGACTTATAGGTAATGGTTAGTGTTGCATACTATGGAGATGGGCTAAGTCGCATAATGAAATTCGCATCTCACCTTTGACTAAAGGGCTTGGTGAACTTAAACTACCGTCTTGCATGTTATGCACTAGACATGAATTGAGTTATCTGGTGATAGTAAGTTGGGGAATCATGGGGAACACGATAGCCTAGTTTCTCTTTATTATTAATTGTCTCTTATGATAGTTCATTTAGTTTACTTTATTATTGATTATTGCAAATCCTCCCCTCTCCTTCAGGGAATTGAGCTGGTTAACTACTTGAATTGGTTATTGGTGAATTGGTATTGAGTCTACGTATCCCCTGTAGGTTCAACCCTAACCTTGGCTAGGTTTTATATCTTGACAACGACCATTTTATCCTCTAAAAAGGAGGTGTAACTTGGGTGACATCAGTCAACACTTGACCAAACTGTTGTTTAAGTTGTCTGATAGCCACGGAATGAGACAATTTTTGATTGATGCTGGAAATATTAGATTTCATACCCCTCATAATCTCATCATGTGTCTCAACTTTCTTTAAAAAGTGGTCAAACATCTCCTCATTTTTGGAACAATTTGCACTTGTGTCACAGTTATGTTTTGGCATATAGGGGCCATTTGTAAATCCATCTCTGTGACTCCAATCTGTGTCTCTCTCTGGACCCCTATTCCTATCATAATATTCTCTGCAGTTGTCCCTGAAAGTTCCATCTCTGTTGAAATTCTAACCTCGATTTTCATGACCTTGGTGTTAATACTCTTGATTAGACCCTTGGGCGTTGGTCTAGAAACCCCCTATCTGATCAATAACAAAATATGCATCCTCATCATAATAAGGCTCCTCATACCTGGGTACACGTGGAGGTTGATGAACCACTACATTGACTCGTTCTTGGTTTTGCTTCATTATTACCTCCATACTTGTGCAAATTTGGGCAAGCTGTTGCATGATTTCTTCATTAATCATTGCTTGCTTCGGATCAACACTGATAATGCATGAACTTTCGGTGGATGTTGTCTTTCTACCCCCATGCACAATTAATCTTGACCACTCTTTGTTCTACTCAAGGGCATGGTAGAAGATCTCCACTAAGGCATCATCAACTATCTTGTAGTATGGGACACTCCTCAAGCATTTGATGAACCGCTCTCAAGTAGTACTAATCGAATCATTAGGAAGTTGCTCAAAGTTGTTGATCTAGTCCTTCAACTTGAGCTTCTTCGATCTAGGGAAGCACCTCACCAAAAAGGCCCCTAATTTTGACCCCCTGAACAAGAAAATGAAATCGGATTTTTGATATGACGTATGAATTTTG
>JAABOM020060573.1:0-11766 GCA_011800125.2 Solanum clarkiae
TCCTAGACTTGAAACTTTAGAAATTAATAACGAAATTGGTTGGTCTTTGGGTCTAGGCTAGACATATAGTAATATGGGTTTTATGAGTTTTGAAATGTTATGGTGATAATTTATTTGACTAGATCATGGTGCTACGGATTCCATTCAAAAAGGAAAGGCCAAAGTGTTAGGTAGACCGTGATTTAACTAAGGCAAGTGGACTTTCAAAACTTTATAATTCTCATAGAATTCTCAAATTATCCTCTCTCCTACATGTAAGACATGAAATATTTTAATATTATAAGAAATGAGATGATTACAAATGTAAAAAAATGAGTTGGTGTGTTAATATGGTACTTGAATTGATAAATATGGTTAAGCAATGAGAATTCTATATTTTTAATATATATATTATTGTGGTTGGTGATAATGAGTGGATTTGTCTATGGAATTCATATCATGTTCATTTATTCCATGACATGCATATTTGCATCAATTTCGAACATTAATATGAGAGAGATGAAAAATATTGGGACCGAGGTCTTTACTGGTCGAGATATGACGCCGAGGTCTTTGCCAGCGAAATTATGATGTTGAAAACTTTATGATGATATTGTGATGCCGAGGTCTTTGCAGGCGAATTTATGATGATATTGTGACGCCAAGGACTTTGCCGGTGAATTATGATGATATTGTGATGCCGAGGTTTTTGCTGGCGATGATGTGATATTTTCAGTGACGTTATAATGTCGAGGTCTTTGCCGGCGATTATTGCATAAGCATTGCATTTCACCCCTGTTTAGTATTGCATATCATGATGTTATTCTTATGATTAATTGTGCTATCATTTTTAGCTTGTGCTTTGGAATTGTGATATGGTGAAATACCATCTTTATTATGTATTATGTATTGTTGGGTTGGAATAATTTTCTGTGTAGGTTGTAGTCGTGGAGATCGATTGGGATGAAAGGAGTTTGTGTATTTTATTAGACTTACTTTGTTTTGTTAGTTGACTTGCTGGGTACCTCGTGGTATTTGGTACTCACCCCTTGATTCTACACTTGTGTAGGTTGTGAGCCCGAACAGTGAACAATATTTTTCTTGATCCTCCGAGGCTTCCCAGGAGACATAGAGAGGTAATTGTTGACATCTAGCTAACTCTCTTGTTCCTGTTTCTTCTGTACTTGTTCTATTCGAGAAGAAGAATAGTTTGGATTTGTATTTCTTTGATTTTTCTGTATTGTTAGTGGCTTGTATGCATGACAATCAATCTTTGGTTGGTATGTAAATTTATGGAAATTCTCAGCTTTAGTTATCTAATCTAGTTAATTACTTTTGCGCGATATGTTTATTATCCCTTTGAGTTAAAGCTGACTTGTTCTGGTGGAGTTGAGCAAGTTCTATCATGCCAATTTTTGGGTCGTGACAAGTTGTTATTAGAGCCCTAGGTTCGTAGGTCTTATATATGTACAAGCCAAGTCTAAATAGAGTCTTGAGGATCGGTACGGAGACGTCTGTACTTATCTTTAAGAGGCGATGAAGACTTTTAGGAAACTTCATTTTATGCATTCTCTCTCACCGTGCGTAGTTATGAGTTATGCCTATGCTCTCTTGACAGATGGCAAGAATTAGAGCTACTACTACTGCTGGTAGAGGTGAGGCTACTACCGAGATAATTGTTGAGGACCCAGTTAGAGGTAGAGGGATGGGTCGAGCTAGAGGTTGTGCTCGTGGAGTGGCGTCAGTGAGAGGGCATGCCCGAGGAGTAGCACAAGTTAGAGGATAGGATAGAGAGGTTTATCTAGAGCCACAGATAGAGGTTAATGAGGATCAGGCCCTTCTAGGGCCCACAACTACACCTTTACTTCAGGACACTCTGTTGAGGATGATGGGTATGCTCGAAAACCTCATACAGAGGGGTGGTACAATAGGCACGCAGGGAATTTCCCAACTGAGAGTGGAAGAATAGACTTCAGGGAAACATCAGGGTGTAGTTCATCAGGATCAGGTAGGTCAGCCCCTAGTGGTTCCTGCACCAGCTATTGGAGAACAAACCGCTCCAGAGGCGATTCTGGCAGCAAATGATCAACTTAGTTACGAAAGATTTCAAAAGATGAGACCACCTCAATTTCAGGGAAGTAAGAACGAGGACGCATATGAATTTCTGACTTTGTGCCATGAGATGCTAGATGCAATAGGATTAGTTGATTAGCATGGTGTCCGTTTTGTAGCACCTCATCTCCGTGGACCAGCTAGGGAGTGGTGGAGGACTTATGTAGCATCTAGACCAGCTGGATCCCCTCCAGTGGATTGGGGTATGTTCTCTAATGCTTTTAAGGAGCGCTTTATTCCTTGGAGTGTGCGAGAAGAGAGATGATTGAGGTTTGAGGACTTAAGGCAGGTAGGTATGACTGTTACTGAGTATGAAGCTCGGTTTTGTCAGTTATCTAGACATGCCTTAACTATGATTCCAAATGAGGGGGAGAGAGTCCGTAGATTTGTGAGAGGTTTGAACTTCTCGATTAGATCCTATGTATTCAGAGCAACTCGTGAGGAGGCTTCTTTTCAGTTTATTATGAGCACTGCCAAGGAGGTAGAGCGACTAGTTTGAGAAGAGTTTGGAGATCTTAAGAAGGCTTGTATTACGGGTCAATTTTCTGGTACTTCATCAGGAGTTAAGGGTTTGCATGGGAGTGGTGGATCTTTTAGAAAACATGGTCCGGTACATGCATCTATGCCAGGAGAAGAGGGTGGAAAATTGTCTCGAGGGTCCAAGAGTTCTAACCGCGATGCTCATAGTAGTTCTTTCGGTGGACAAAAATCCTCTAAACCGAGGTCTTGTTTTGGGTGTGGTCATCCAAGACATTGATTCGACAGTACCCCTTTCAGACTCATTCGAGACCCCATCGTACTAATTCGGCAGCTCCAGTTAGAGATTCAGCTCCACCAGCCAGAGGTCAGGGCAGGGGTCAAACTGCTAGAGGTGGCAGGACTCCAGCCAGTAGTACTTTGGTTCCACGTGGTGAGGATCTAGGTGCAGCTTAGATTGGGATTGGAAGAGGAGCTCAGTGCTATGCATTTCCTAGAAGACCCGAGCCATAGGCCTCAGACGCAGTTATAACAGGTATTGTTCCAGTCTGTCATCGGCCTGCATCTATGTTATTTGATCCCGGATCTACCTACTCTTATGTGTCTACATACTTTTCATCTAGGTTTAAGTTATTATGTGACCGGATATCCGTGCGCGTGCGTGTTTCTACACCACTAGGTAAACCTTTAGTGGTGGATAGGGTATATCGATCATGTCTTGTTTCGTTGGCTGGATATGATACTTGGGTAGATGTGATTATTTTGGATATGGTAGATTTTGATGTTATCTTGGGGATGGATTGTCTTTCTTCCTATCATGCTATCCTTGACTTCTATGCAAAAACTATAACCTTAGCCATGCCCGGTGTACCAAAGATTGAGTGGAAGGGTGATAGTGGTTCTTATCCTAGTAAAGTTATCTCCTACATTCATACCTAGAAATTGATTAATAATGGGTGTTAGTCCTACTTGGATTTCATTCGAGATACTAGTATAGAACCACCTTCTATAGAGTCTGTCCCAGTGGTTAAAGAGTTGGTCGATGTGTTTCCCACTGACCTTCTAGGTGTTCCACCCGATAGGGATATTGACTTTCCCATTGACCTAGAGCCAGGCACTAAGCCTATCTCCATTCCTTCGTATAGTATGGCTCCAGCTGAGTTGAAGGAATTAAAGGAGCAACTTCAAGATTTGCTGAGGAAAGGGTTCATTCATCCTAGTGTGTCACCTTGGGGTGCCCCAGTCTTGTTTGTAAAAAAGAAAGATGGGTCTATGAGGATGTGTATAGATTACAGGCAGTTAAATAAGGTTACTGTCAAGAACAAGTACCCTCTTACCTGTATTGATGACTTATTTGATCAGCTTTAAGGAGCAGCTGTGTTTTCTAAGATTGACTTAAGGTCTGGTTATCATCAGTTGAGGATTAGGGCATCAGATATTCCTAAGACAGCTTTCCAAACTCGTTAAGGCCACTATGAATTTTCGGTGATGTCCTTTGGGCTGACTAACACCCCTGCAGCGTTCATGGAGTTGATGAATAGGTATTCTGTCCGTACTTAGATTTTTTTGTTATAGTATTCATCAATGACATCTTAGTGTATTCCAAGACTGAGGCTGATTATGATAGTCACTTGAGGATAGTGTTACAAAGGTTGAGGGAGGAAAAACTATATGCAAAATTCTCCAAGTGTGAGTTTTGGCTTGATTCGGTAGTATTCTTAGGGCATGTGCTGTCTAAAGAGGGAATCAGAGTAGATCCAGCCAAGGTTGAGGCAGTTAAAGGTTGGTCAAGGCCAACTTCTGCTACTGAGATTCGTAGTTTTGTGGGGTTAGCAGGGTATTATAGGCGGTTTATTCAGGGTTTATCTTCCATTGCAGCCCCACTGACTAGATTAACTCAGAAGAATATATCCTTTCATTGGACCGATGAGTGCAAGGCAAGCTTCCAAAAGCTCAAAACCTTGTTGACTTCAACTCCCATTTTGACGCTACCTGAGGCAGGTGTGGATTTCACGGTGTATTGAGATGTTTCAAGAGTTGGATTAGGTGGTGTATTGATGCAAAAAGGAAAAGTTATTGCCTATGTGTCTAGATAGTTGAAGGTTCATGAGAAAAACTACCCTACTAATGACTTAGAGTTAGCGGCTGTGGTTTTTGTGCTTAAGAAGTGGCGTCACTATTTATATGGTGTACATTGCGAGGTCTTCACTTATCAAAGGAGTCTTCAGTATATTTTCAGTCAAAAGGATCTATACTTGAGGCAACGTAGGTGGATAGAGTTACTAAAGGACTACGATTTAACCATCCTATATCATTCGAGAAAGGCGAATATTGTGGCTGACGCCTTGAGTAGAAAGACTTCTAGCATGGGGAGTCTAGTCAACATTCGAGTGAAGGAGCGACCTTTGTCCAGGGAGGTTCAGTGTCTAGCGAACGACCTAGTCAAGTTACATCTTTCTAATGAGGGCGACATACTTGCTTTCCTTGAGGCTCGTTCTTCCTTGATGGACCAGATTCGAGAACGTCAGTTTGAGGACGAGAAGTTATGCCTCATCAGAGACAAAGTGACCAGAGGAGAGGCTAAGGAAGCAATGGTTGATCCTAATGGTGTTTTAAGGATTGGAGGTCAAGTCTGTGTGCCTAAGGTAGGTGATTTTATTAGATTGATTCTTCAGGAGGCTCGCTGTACTCGTTATGCCATTCATCCAGGAGAAGCGAAGATGTATCATGACCTGAGTCAGCACTATTAGTGGTGTGGTATGAAGAAGGATATTTCAAAGTTTGTGGCTAAGTGTTTGACTTGTCACCATGTTAAGTGTGAGCATCATTGGCCTGGAGGTGAGCTTTAGAGGATGCCTATTCCTACATGAAAGTGGGAGCGAATCACTGTTGATTTGGTGGTGGGTTTGCCCACTACTGTGGGCAGTTATGATTCTATCTGGGTAGTCGTGGATCGATTAACTAAGTCCGACCATTTCATTCCTGTCAAGGTTAAGTATACAATAGAGAAGTTAGCTGAGCTTTACATTAGTCAGATAGTTAGATTGCATGGTGTGCCTATTTCTATCATTTCTGATCGGGGTTCACTTTTCACTTCACATTTTTAGAGGGCCTTGCAACATGGTGTAGGTACTCAACTGGATATGAGCTCAGTGTTTCACCCTTAGACAGATGGACAGTCTGAGTGGACTATTAAGGTGTTAGAGGACATGTTGCGAGCATGTGTGATTAATTTTAGTACCCGTTGGGACCAACACTCGCCCTTAGCAGAGTTTGCCTACAATATTAGTTATCACTCCAGTATTCAGATGGCTCTAGTCGAGGCATTGTATGGTAGGCGGTGTAGATCTCCGATTGGTTTGATTCCGCTAAGACAGATTCATTAGATACAGACTTTCTGAGAGATGCTGTGGAGCAGGCCCAAATGATTCAGGGTAGATTGTTGACGGCCCAGAGTCGACAAAAGAGTTATATAGATAGGAGGGTCCGAGCCTTAGTGTTTATGGAGGGCGATCACGTTTAGCTCAAAGTATCACCCATGAAGGGTGTGATGCGGTTTGGGAAGAAGGGCAAGCTTATCCCTTGATTTATTGGCCCATTTGAGATTTTGGAGAAAGTTGGAGAGGTGGCCTATAGACTAGCCTTGCCACTTAGCTTATCATTCGTGCATCCTGTGTTTCATGTCTCTAGGCTCCGAAAGTATGTACCCGATGAGTTTCAGATACTTTCATTCAACTCAGTGGCATTGAATTCAAACTTGTCATTTGAGGAGGAGCCTATGGCTATTTGGGATAGACAGGTTTGCAAGCTTAGAAATAAAAAGATTGCTTCCGTGATGGTACAATGGAAGAATCGTCCTGTTAGAGAGGCAACTTGGGAGACAGAGTCAGAAATGGGTGCTATATATCCTCATCTTTTCAAAACTTCAGGTACTTTATCTTACCTTGTGTTCGAGGACGAACATGATTTTTAGTGGCGGATAATGTAATGATCCGTTAGATATTTTAATAATTGGTCCTATAATTTTCTTAAAATATCCCTCTCATAATAATTTTAGTGGGTAGTTTGGATTATTCAATGACTAAGAATATTTTGGGTAGATGTGACTATTTTGTGTAAGTGCTCCTTTTTGTTGTCCAACATTATATCTTGTCTATCACTAATGTTTCATGCCTCATAATGCAACATGCACTAGCATTTTTTTTAAATAATTTAATATATTGATCCTCCAATCAATTTTCCACTTTTGTTTTTTATTGTTAAGTGTTCTAGCCACTGTCATATGTTTTTATATTTGTCTCTAAGTGGAATTTCCACTGACATTTCTTTATTTCATGCTTCTTTGGAGTAGTTGAAGGGGCAGATCAGCGTCTCTATATATTTGCAGCATTCTGCTCATTTGAGAGTATGCAGATAGAGAGTGAAAAACCGAGAAACAAACATATACATATTGCATAATATTTTGAAAATTTTATTAGCTGAAGGGAGGTGTTTTGTTGTGTAGAGTTTCAGCAATTTTTGTAAGTTGCTCCTATTTTTCTAAATCTTTTATAATAAGATGTTTTATGCAAAGGAGTTTATTTTCATATACTTTTAAGTACTTTATTATGAGAATATTATTAATGATGAGTGATGAATTTATCTTGGTGTATCAAAGTTAAATCAAAAGACCCTACATGTCACTTTATTTACTTGAATTAAAGATTTTAAAAAAGTCGTTGATGAGGAAGTTTTATTTATTCTCTTTCTATTATATGAGGATTTTACTATTTGAGATTATATTATGTCTTGAGATTTATGTTCTATGTGGAAAGAGTTTATATGAAGTCAAGTTGAGATGTTATTAGTGACAATTGCTCATAATTTATGTATACCGAATATAATAGTATTCTGTAAGTTGTGAGAGTTTAGAATTAAATTATTTGGAGGATTTAAGATAAATCCTAGACTTGAAATTTTGAAAATTAATAACAAAATTGGTTGGTCTTTGGGTCTAGGCTAGACATATAGTAATATGGGTTTTGTGAGTTTTGAAATGTTATGGTAATAATTTATTTGACTAGATCGTGGTGCTACGGATTCCATTCAAAAAGGAAAGGCCAAAGTGTTAGATTGACCGTGATTTGACTAAAGAAAGTGGACTTTCAAAACTTTGTAATTCTCGTAGAATTCTCAAATTATCCTCTCTCCTATGTGTCATACGTGAAATATCTTATATTATGAAAAATGTGATGATTAAAAATATAAAAAAATGAGTTGGCATATTATTATGGTACTTGAATTGATAAATGTGGTTTAGTGATGAGAATTCTATATTTTTGATATAAATTATTGTGGTTGGAGATAACGAGTGGATTTGTCTGTGAAATTCATATCATGTTCATTCATTCCATGATATGTATATTTTCATCGATTCCGGACATTGTTATGAGAGAGATGAAAAATATTAGGACCAAGGTCTTTAACGGTCGAGATATGATGCCAAGGTCTTTGCCAGCGAAATTACGATGTTGAAAACTTTATGATGATATTGTGATGCCGAGGTCTTTGCAGGCGAATTTATGATGATATTGTGATGCCGAGGACTTTGCCGGTGAATTATGATGATATTGTGATGCCGAGATTTTTGCCGGCGATGATGTGATATTTTCAGTGATGTTATAATGCCGAGGTTTTTTCTGGCTATTATAGCATAACATTGCTTTTCACCCTTGCATATTATTGCATAGCATGATGTTATTCTTATGATTAATTGTGCTATCATTTTTATCTTGTGCTTTGGAATTGTGATACGGTGAAATACGATCTTTATTATGTATTATGTATTGCTGGGTTGGAATAATTTTCTGTGCAGGTTGTAGTCGTGGAGATCGATTGTGACGAAAGGAGTTTGTATATTTTATTAGACATACTTTATTTTGTTAGTTGACTTGCTGGGTACCTCGTGGTATATGGTACTCACCCCTTGCTTCTACACTTGTGTAGGTTGTGAGTGAATAGTATTTTCCTTGATCCTCCGAGGCTTCACAGGAGACGTAAAGAGGTAGCTGTTGACATCTGGCTGACCCTCTTGTTTCTATTTCTTCTGTACTTGTTCTATTTGAGAAGAAAAATAGTTTGGACTTGTATTTCTTTGATTTTTCTGTATTGTTAGTGGCTTGTACGCGTGACAACTAATCCTTGGGTGGTATTTAAGTTTATGGAAATTCTCAGCTTTAGTTATCTACTCTAGTTAATTACTTCCGCGCGATATGATTATTATCCCTTTGAGTTAAAACTGACTTGTTCTGGTGGGGTTGAGCAACTACCATCACGCTAATTTTTGGGTCGTGACAAGTTGGTATCAGAGCTCTAGGTTCATAGGTCTCACATGTGTACAAGGCAAGTCTAAATAGAGTCTTGAGGATCGGTACAGAGATGTCCGTACTTATCTTTAAGAGGCTACGAAGACTGTTAGGAAACTTCATTTTATGCATTCTCTCTCATTGTGCATAGTTATGAGTGATGCCTATGTTCTCTTGACAGATAGCAAGAATTAGAGCTACTACTACTACTGGTAGAGGTGAGGCTACTACCGAGACAATTGTTGAGACCCCAGTTAGAGGTAGAGGGAGGGGTCGAGCTAGAGGTCGTGCTCATTGAGTGGTGTTAGTTTGAGGGCATTCCCGAGGAGTAGCACCAGTTAGAAGGTAGGATAGAGAGGCTTCTCTAGAGCCACAAATAGAGGTTAATGAGGATCAGGCCCTTCCAGAGCCCTCAACTACACCTTTATTTCAGGACACTCTGTTGAGGATGATGGTTATGCTTGAAAACCTCACTCAGGGGGGTGGTACAACAGGCACGCAGGGAATTTCCCAACCGAGAGTAGAAGAACAGACTTCAGGACAACATCAGGGTGTAGTTCATCAGGATCAGGTGGGTCAGCCGCCAGTTGTTCCTGCACCAGCTATTGGAGAACAATCCGCTCCAGAGGACATTCTGGCAGCAAATGATCAACTTAGTTACGAAAGATTTAAAAAGCTGAGACCACCTCAATTTCAGGGAAGTAAGAACGAGGATGCACATGAATTTCTGACTTTGTGCCATGAGATGCTAGATGCAGTAAGGTTAGTTGATCAGTGTGGTGTCCGTTTTGGGTCACTTCAGCTCCGTGGACCAGCCTGGGAGTGATGGAGGACTTATGTAGCATCTAGACCACTTGGATCCCCTCCAGTGGATTGGGGTATGTTCTCTAATGCTTTTAAGGAGTGCTTCATTCCTTGGAGTGTGCGATAAGAGAGCCGATTGAGGTTTGAGGACTTAAGGCAGGGAGTTATGACTTTTACTGAGTATGAAGCTCGTTTTTGGCAGTTATACAGACATGCCTTAAACTATGATTCCAAATCGGGGGAGAGAGTCCGTAGATTTATGAGAGGTTTGAACTTCTCGATTAGATCCTATGTATTCAGAGCAGCTCATGAGGGGGCTTCTTTTCAGTCTATTGTGTGCACTGCCAAGGAGGCAGAGCTGGTGGTTTGAGAAGAGTTCGGAGATCCTAAGAAGGCTCGTATTACGAGTCAATTTTCTGGTACTTCATCAGGAGGTAGGGGTTCACATAGGAGTGGTGGATCTTTAAGATGACATGGTCCGGTTCATGCGTCTATGCCAACAAATGAGGGTGGACAGATGTCTCGAGGGTCCAAGAGTTCTAACCGCGGTGGTCATAGTCATTCTTTCAGTGGACAACAATCCTCTAAACCGGGGTCTTGTTTTGGGTGTGGGGTTCTAGGACTTGTGATTCAACAGTGCCCCTTTCAGACTTATTCGGGACCCCATCGTACTAATTCGGCAACTCCAATTAGAGATTTGGCTCCACTGGCCAGAGGTCAAGGTAGGGGTCAAACTGCTAGAGGTGGCAGGACTCTAGATAGTGGTACTTTGCTTCCACATGGTGGAGATCGAGGTGTAGCTCAGATTGGGGGTTGAAGAGGAGCTCAGTGCTATGCATTTCCTAGAAGACTCGAGGCAGAGGTCTCAAATGCAATTCTTACAGGTATTGTTCCAGTCTGTCATCAGCCTGCATCTGTGTTATTTGATCCCAAATCTACCTACTCTTATGTGTCTACATACTTTTCATTTGGGTTTGAGTTATTATGTGATCAGATATCCATGCCCATGCGTGTTTCTACACCAGTAGGTAAATCTTTAGTGGTGGATCAGGTATATCGATCCTGTATCGTTTCTTTGGCTGGGTTTGATACTTGGGTAGATATGATTATTTTGGATATGGTAGATTTGATGTTATCTTGGGGATCGATTGTCTTTCTCCCTATCATGCTATCCTTGACTTCTACGCAAAAACTGTGACCTTAGCCATGCCCGGTGTACCAAAGATTGAGTGGAAGGGTGATAGTGGTTCTTATACTAGTAAAGTTATCTCCTACATTCATGCCCAAAAATTGATTGATAAGGGGTGTTTATCCTACTTGGCTTTCATTAGAGATACTAGTATAGAACCACCTTCTATAGAGTCTATCCCTGTGGTTCAGGAGTTTGTCGATGTGTTTCCCACTGACCTCCTGGGTGTTCTATTCGATAGGGATATTGACTTTCCTATTGACCTAGAGCCAGGCACTAAGCTCATCTCCATTGCTTCGTATAGAATGGCTCCAGCTGAGTTGAATGAATTAAAGGAACAACTTCAGGATTTGCTGAGCAAAGGGTTCATTCGTCCTAGTGTGTCACCTTAGGGTGCCCCAATCTTGTTTATGAAAAAGAAAGACAGGTCTATGAGGATGTGTATAGATTACAGGCAGTTAAATAAGGTAACTGTCAAGAACAAGTACCCTCTTCTTCGTATTGATGACTTATTTGATCAGCTTCAGGGAGCGACTGTGTTTTCTAAGATTGACTTATGGTCTGGTTATCATTAGTTAAGGATTAGGGCATCAAATATTCCTAAGATAGCTTTCTGAACTCTTCATGGACACTATGAATTTTTGGTGATATCCTTTGGGTTTACTAAATCCCCTGCAGCGTTCATGGATTTGATGAATAGGGTGTTCCGTCCGTACTTAGAATCTTTTGTTACAGTATTCATCGATGACATCTTGGTGTATTCCAATACTGAGGCTGATCATGATAGTCACTTGAGGATAGTGTTACAAAGGTTGAGGGAGGAAAAACTATATGCAAAATTCTCCAAGTGTGAGTTTTGGC
>JAABOM020060574.1:0-11766 GCA_011800125.2 Solanum clarkiae
AAAATTCACTTGATTCCATACTCACGCACCATAAGTTAGTAAAATTTAAAATATACCTCAATCACCACAATTTTCCCGAATGGGCAATCGACCTTCATTTAGTTAAATTACGGGGTCTAATAATTTTTTTAAGCCATATCATCTCTTTGCTAGCTTCAGTAGTAGCAATATACTCAGCTTCAATTGTAGATAGTGCAACGCACTTCTGCAACTTTGACTACCATGATATATCTCCCGCTGAAAAACTAAACAAATATCCAGTAGTGGATTTTCTGTTATCAAGGTCACCATCCATATCAACATCTGTATAGCCCTTCAAGATTGGACTAGAGCCTCTAAAACACAAACATTCATCTAAGCTTCCTCTCAGATACCTGAGTATCCACTTTACATCTTCCCTATGCTCTTTTTTTGTATTATCGAGAAATCTACTTACAACACCAATTGCATGAGCAAACATACATTAGACTTCCAATGACAGAGGAATATGGAATTTTGGACATATTCTCTTTTTTCTGCTTTGTTGTTAGGCACATCTTCTTACTCAACTTCATATGACTAGCAAGAGGTGTGCTAATAGGCTTAACATTCTTCATATTGAAGCACTCCAACACACGTTCAATGTACTCTTTTGTGACAAATAAATCTTCCTTTCATCTCTGAGACGAGTGATCCTCATGCCCAAAATTTGTTTGGCATGGCCCAAGTCTTTCATTGAAAAAGACTTACATAACTCATTCTTCAGCTCGTCATTTTTGGAAGTATCCTTGCCCACAATCAACATATCATCCACATACAATAATAGGATGATAAAATCATTATCAGAAAATTTTTGTACAAAAACACAATGGCCTGAAAAAGTCTTTTTGTAGCCTTGCTCCCCCATAACAAATTCGCACTTTTTGTATCACTATCTATGAGATTGCTTTAGGCCATATAGACTCTTTTTGAGTTTGCACACAAAATTTTCTTTACCTTTTACTTTGAAGCCCTCAAGTTGTTCCATATAAACCTCCTCTTCTAGGTCACCATGAAGGAAAGCCATTTTTACATCCATCTGCTCAATCTCCAAATTTAGACTTGCAGTCAGATCAAGAATTGTACGAATGGAGGATATTTTTACGACAGGTGAAAATATTTCATCAAAGTTAATACCCTTTCTTTGGCCGAATCCCTTAATGACCAACTAGATTTGTATCTGGGTTTCTGGGTATGTTCTTCAATTTTAACTTTGAACACCCATTTATTCTTCGAAGCTTTCATGTCCTTAGGCAATTTTACAAACTCATAAGTATGATTATCATGCAAGGATTTAATCTCATTTTGCATGACCTCTATCTATTGACCCATGTGTTCATTTTTCATAGCCTCCTTATAACATTCAAGTTTTCCCCCATCAGTGAGTAGCATATACTTATTTAATGAATAACGAGACAAGGGAACATGATGTCTTGTGGACCTCGTGAGAGGAATATTTGATTCATCCACAACTTCATGAGATGGAGGGTCATTAATAACACCATCATTGTCATTATCAATATCAACATGTTAATCTTGAACATGATCCTGGGCATCGTTATGATCATTGAGCCTGCTAATATCATGCACACTTTTATGAGGCACTTCATCAAAATAAACCACATCATCAGAACCGGAGGATTCCAGCTTCTCTGCTTTCTCAATGCCTTCAATTGATTGATTCTCCATGAAGACGATATCGTGGCTTCTCACAAACTTCTTTTCAATTGGATCATATAGTCTGTAACCAAATTTATCAAGGTCATATCTAACAAAGATGCATCATCTTGTCTTGGTATCTAACTTTGAACTCTCATATTTTGGCACATGCATAAATGCTTTACAAACAAACACCCTCAAATGGTCATGGGAAACATCCTTGTTGTACCAAACATTGTTTGGAACATCACCTTGCAAAGCCACAGTAGGAGATAGATTAATCACATGTGCAGCGGTCAATAATGCTTCCACCCAAAAGGAGTTTGGCGATTTTGCTTCATAAAGCAAATATCTAACTTTCTCTATCAAGATCCTATTCATCCTCTCTGCCAAACCATTAAGCTGAGGAGTCTTCTAGTGTCTAATACCTTGATGCTTGCAATATTTATCAAACAGTCCACAATATTAACCACCATTATCAGTACGAATACATTTCAATTTCTTTCCAGCTTCTCTCTCAACTAAAGCCTGAAACTGCTTAAAGAGACCTAGCACTTGGTCTTTAGTCTTCAAGACATAGACCCAAAGTTTTCTCGAGTAATCATCAATAAATGTGATAAAATAGAGGGCACCACCCAAAGTCTTTGTCTTTAGTGGACCACATAAATCAGAGTGCACCAACTCAAGCAACTTTGTCTTTCTTGAAGGAGGGTTAGACTTCAACGTAACTCTATTTTGCTTTCCAGCCAGGCAGTACTCACACTTTTCTAATTTAGCACCTTTGCAATTTGACAATATTTCTTCTTGGCTAGAACATTGAGTCCTTTCTCACTGATGTGGCTAAATCTCTTGTGCCATAACATTAAAGATTTATTGTCCTCAACTATATTCACTATATTGGCACAAGTAAGAGTCATAGTCTAGTATAGACCACGACATTTTTCACCATGAGCCACAACCAAGGAACCCTTAATGAGTTTCCATTTTCCCCCACCATTGGTACTGACATATCCTTTATCATCTAATACACCAACAAAAATGAGATGTAGATGAACATCAAGTGCATACTTCAGATTGTTCAGATCTAGTCTAGTTCCAACACTAGTTTCTAAACAGATTGTACCAATACCAACTACTTTGGACACAGTCTCATTACCTATACTCAAGGTTCTAAAGTCACCTGGAGTATAGGTAGAGAAAAAATCTTTCCTGAATGTCACATGAGATGCTGCACCAGAGTCCATAACCCAGCTTGACTCATCACAAGAAATATTTATCAGATCAGCATCAAGAACAGTGAGAAGATCTTCAGTGGCAATGGTGGCAAGGCAATTTTCATTGCCTTCTTCTTTGTTTTCTTCTTTTTCTCCATTCTCCCTTTTTAAATTTCGGCAGAACTTCTTTGTATGCCCTTTCATACCACATTGATAGCACTCAACATTTTTAGGTTTGCCTCTAGATTTGCTCCTGTTGTGATCTCTATTCATAGGACCACGATTTTTATTTCTCCCCCTAGAACCTACTACTAGGACATCTGACGAAGAAGAACCTTGAGATTTTCTTCTCATCTCTTCGTTCAACACATTACTCTTGGAAAAATGCATAGAGATCACACCATTCAGAGCAGAATTCGATAATGACATTTTAATTTCCAAGAATCTGGTAGGGAACCAAGTAGAAGCAAGCCTTGAATTTCTTCATCAAATTTAATGCCCATAGCAGATAGCGATTCATGATTCCTTGAAAATTATTCAGGTGATCTGTCATCGGAGAACCATCAATATATTTTAAACTCAACATCTGCTTTATCAAGAACATTTTATTGCTCCTAGTCTTTCAAGCATATAAACTTTCAAGATGCTCCCATAGGGTACGAGCATGTGTTTCCCCAGAAGTATGGTTTAACACATTGTCATCAACTAATTATCTAATAAATTCACAGACCTGTTTATGCAACAGATTCCAATCTTCATCCCTTTTTTTTAGGCTTATTAGTGGTAAAAGCTGGTTGATAAAAATTCTTAACGTAAAGGAGATCTTACATTTTTCCCTTCCAAATGGCATAATTAGTGGAATTCAAAGTGATCATTCTTCTAGTGCTGGCTTGCATTATTTTTCCCGCAAAATTGTTTACCAAAGTAATTCTTTTTTGATATGGAAGTTCAGACTATGCTACAGCTACAAAGCATACTCAGACAGAACCTCTACTCTGATACCAGTTTGTTGGAAAAAATAAGGAATAACACAAAATAAATATGGCACATTAATATGAAAAATGGGAAAATAACAACACCAAGAAATTAAACATGGCTCATCCAAAACTTTTGGGTTACGTCCACAATTCAACATTTCTATTATATTTCTTATACTATTATAAATAGTAGGCTCTCAAAGAAAAATAACAAAATAGTGGATACACTATTTCTTTTAGGAAAAATATTTCCTAAGCACACACTCAAATTTTTATTTACAAATAATTTTATTTTATAATCTATGGGAAACCTCATAGAAGAAAAATCTTCACTTTCTCTCTGTGACTCTCTCTGTATTTTTTCTCTCGTTCTGAATGCTGAAAAAAACTAAGCAGCAATTGTTCCTTTTATAGGCAGTTTTTGCCTGCCATTTTTGAAAGTTTAACAAAGTTGGCCAACCAACTTTGGTTGGTGGCCAACTTTGCATGTGGATTTGTTAAAAACAATGGGGCTAGACCCCATATTCACAAGACTTCTTATTGCCCTACCACGATTTTTTGTATTTTCATAAAAAATAATTAAAATATATATTGCTTGCACGTGAAAACTGCTATTATAGCTAATTTTCTAGACGAGCAAATTCTCTAGGCCTCCATAACCCACTTCACCTCTACGCTTTATTCATCATTTTCTAAAATAATCACATACTCCTACAATATTTTATTCTTTTAAAAAATATTGGGACTTAGACAGGAATTGAACCCACAACTCTTTCAAAGGTAGTAAAAAACTGAACAACATTTACTAACTAACCTGGAGAGAACTTTGCAATCGCCACCTTCTCCAATAAAAGAATAACGTAGGGTTTCTCTGTGCTTCCTATATAAGCATCCATCTTTGTCACTGGTGCCCCCATATACCCAGTAAGCATCTTCCTTAAATCCTCCAAAAAATAATGTTTTTCTTTTTCTTGCAAATGGAGTCTATACATACCCAGTAAGCATCTTCCTTAAATCCTCCAAAAAATAATTTTTTTCTTTTTCTTGCGAATGGAGTCTATACATAATATTCCAATCTTATTTTTAGTTAATTTAAATAAGTACTATTGTAAGAAAATTACTAAAAAAGCGAAAGGAAAATTGGGACTTAGAATTGAACCCACGACCCTTTCAAACTGAACAACATTTACCAACGTAGAGAGAATTTTGCTATCACTACCTTCTCCAATATACAAATAATGTAGGGTTTCTCTGTGCTTCCTATAAGCAAGAAGATAGGCAAATAGGCGGAAAGCCATACTCCTACAATAAGATAAGAGGTAAGAAGCAAGGATCATTATCACTGGTCCCCCCATAAAACCCAGTAAGCATCTTCCTTAAACCCTCCAAAAAACTATTTTTTTTCTTTTTCTTGTGTTTAGATTAGTTTTTTCTTCAATTGATTCAAATAGGTGGGTTGCCCAAGAAGATGAATAGAGCACAAAAGTCGTTCCAAGTCACCAAACCTCTAGACATTGAGGATGTAGGCCCTAGAAAGATATCAGTTATTGATTATGTTTTCTGTTTCTTTGTTTTTCTGTAAATGTTGTTGGGGGTTAATTTTTTTATGACTTAATTTTGATTATATTGTTTTGTTTGTTGTTTGTACAGAAAAACTATTCAAATTTCACTCTTCTTAGAGTCTGAAATTTCAAAATTAGCTGAAGTTGAAGTATACCTTGGCTTTACTATAAATCTACTAAAAAGCCTTTTTAAAATAGCTTATTAGACCCTCGCATGGTAACTCTCTTTATTTATATTGTTCATTGTGATGGAAGGCTGGTTCCAATATACTATTCTATATAATTTGTGGTTCAAATGCATGGGGTGTAGTTATTGCCTTGGAATTCTTTTGGGATTACAAGGAGTAAAATGCTGTTTTGTTTTAAGAGAAATTGTACTTCCCAGAATGATGGTATGCCATGCTACTGTTTTTTTAGCTTAGAGAGATGATTGCAGAAAATGAAAAGAAATGTGAAATTCTGTTTTTTTTCTTTAAATTAAACAACAAGTAAATATCCCGTGAAATCCCACAAGTGAGATCTAGGGAAGTAAAATGTACGCAGACCTTACCACTATCTCATAGAGATAGAAAGGCTATTATCGAAAGACTCTTTTTAAAATTAAGCTTTCTTTAATTTCTAGCTTGTATCCTTTTGAATTTTGAAGGTTTCGATGCAAGGAAAATAGCTTTCAGTTTGTTTTAAGAAGTTGGAATGTGTATAATAGTAATTAAGTATAGGTGTGCATTAAGAGTCTTTCTGGTATAGTTAGAGACTTGTATCTCTTTGTAGAGATGTCTGCGAGATTTTGAGTATTTCTAGTTTCAGGAAACTTTTAAATTTTTATTTTGGGTAGTGGTGGTGGTGGTGTGGGGGTGAATGAGAACTCTCTATTTGTCTTAGAAGATGAATTTTGTTATATTGGAATGAGAAGGGCCTAATATAGCAAAATAAAAAAAGGAGGAATTAGGTTTTTATTTATAGTGCAATGTGAAAAGGGGGAGATATCTAAAAAATAGGATAAATGTGATAAAGTAATATGTCTAGTTATTGTTCGAGCATAGCATATGCAATCTTTTCGGAGATAAGTATTTCAAGAATGGAGACTTAGACTTAATTGGGTTGGTGTGAAGTTTGTCTTTTCTAGGACTCTGATCATTCACAAACAAGTGCATCCAACCACTTGTTGTGAGAAGAAAGTTGAGTGAATTAGCTTGGCATAGGAAAATTCATAATAATTACATGTATACAATTTTGGTCAGCTAGAATTAAGATCTTTGTGTGTCATGAGTCCTAACTCTGTCAGAACATATGTCGAAATATTATCCAAGAGATAAAAGAATTGGATGAGTGCACCAAAAGAAAACGTAGACAAGTGTACCACCTTTAATTTCATACTAGAATTCTTTTTTCTTCAAAGCTCAATCATAATTTTGCTCTTTTCACACAATAGACAAAAAGCTTATATTGTTGCTTCTTTGCTTCTTTCTCATGTGAATCTAGGAGAGCATTCTACAAAGGAACTTTTCAGTAAGAAGACTGGGAAAGAAATCTTATTTTTAAATTATAAGCTAATCTACAGATTTATAATTGTACCAGTTTATGAGACTACTCATATCATGTTTCTCTCTGAGAAGTCTCTTTATATATTTTCTGTCTATCAACTACTTGTTTGTGTCTTTGATGCTGATTTCCATGTCTTGATTATAGGAAGTTTTGAATTTCAGGGGCCTCCAAACAAGAATGGATGTTGTGAAACATGTCATGGTAATTTTGCAGAGTGCTCAGGTTATTATGGGTGCTTGGTTCTTGCTCTACCAGTTTATGATGTTGGGTATATAGGCACTATGGTAAACATCTTGAAGTGCATTGCAAGGTAATATCTTGTTTAAACTAAACTTCTTTAATCTTATACAGTAATAGGTAATTTGTGGTTTAACGATTGAAAATGTTATTCGTAGTTTTAGTTAATCTTTTTCGATATGCTAACTTTTTTAGAACTTCAAGAAAGCAATTTGATTAGAACAATGGTTGAAAATTTAATTTTCTTCCACATCATATTGGTAGTAGTAGTGAGGAAACAAGTAGTACCAAAATTGTTAGAAATTACCTTGTTGAAAAAAGAGTTATTGGTAACTTTAATTTTAAGTTGTTAAATGATTAAATTTTGTGGTAGTTTTATGCTAAATTATAATTTTAGAAGTGTGAAAAGTATGCAGAGATATTAACTAGCATAATGAGAAAAAACACCTACTATCATATTATACTCGAGAGAAAAAATAATATATGGATCGACACTCTATATAATTGATGTAATTCTTTTAGCATTCTTAATTCTTTCTGATGCATACTTGTGCAAATTGCCTAATTACAACCATAATTTTCAATTTAAAACAAACAAGAGTAGTAGATCATTTATTAGAACTAGATTGTCTTTCCAGTTCATCCGACAGATGATTACAGTTGACGTAAACACTCTCAATATAGAAAAAGATTTTTTTAAAATGGGTATTAGCAAATGTCCTCCAAAAATTAATACATAACCTAATTTTTCTAACCAATGATTATGAATTCTGGAAGAGAAGCCTTAAGATCTAATAAATCCAGTGAAAGACCTTGATTATTATAGTCTTAATTTTTTTATTGTTTAGTTTGCTTGTTATTTATATTTACTTTAAAGTTCTTACTGTTGTAGTAAAAAATAAATAGTGAAGAATGAGATTAAGTATTAAGCATGCTTATTCATGTTTAAAGTTCTTTCTGTTGTGGTAAAATAAATAGTGAAGAATGAGATTGAGTATTAAGCGTGCTTGTTTATTATAGACATTTTTTTTCTTCAAAAAGCTAAGGTTAGTATGAGGTTAAAAAAACACGTCTGGTCCTTATGAACACTTCTATTTCTGTTAAAAAAATTGCCTCTTCACCCATTTTTGTGTTGTAATTTTATCACTTCTTTTTAAAGATTGGTCAAATGACACAAACGTTGTGCATATGATAAACTAATTTCTATCTTAAAGTGTCTGTATAAACATATCATAAATTATATGAAGAAATAAAGACAATTTGTATGGGTGATTTTTCCATTATTAATGAAAATAATTTCCTTAATGTGAGTTTGTTCCAAAGCGAATATCTCACTGTGACATTTTTTTTGTAAAATACTCAAAGGCACTCTTCCCAAGGTGATCTCCTAGGAGCTCCTTTCGGGTTTCTAAACCTCTCTCGGTGCTCTTCTACCATCAAAGATGTTTTTACAACATTCTCTTTCTTTGACTTCCTGTTCTCCTATCACAGAGGATCATATTTCTTTCAGAATGAGAGGCAAATCTAATGATATCACTGCAACTACTTCAAAAACTGGTTGGTGGTTTGGTTGGGTGAAGAGTTCTGAACTCCCATTCAGGAGGATGATAGTGGAGGGGGGAGTAATGCTGTGGTTTTGCAGGATGTTACTTGAGGCATCAAAACAATGGGGAAAAGCTTTAAAACTTGGATATGCAAGGATATAGCTACCATATTTATAGCTCACAAAAGTTTAATAAATATGGCTGCTACATATCCATTATTGCAGTTAAAGGTCAATAAAGGTCAATAATTATTATTCCAGAAAATCAATTTAATGAAGGATGGGGTAAACTTGCCATAGAATTTAAGATTTTATTATTAAAGTTTTTTGGGAATGCCTCTCGGTAGTAGGCGTGAAGTTTTAGGAATGCCACTAGGTAGTATTGTGTGACAAGAGGATATAACCTAAACTCAAAGGTAAGTTTTACAGAATGGTGGTTAGACCATCTATGCTGTATAGGATGGAGTGTTGGCCAATAAAAAAGGCACATGTTCAGAAGATGCATATCGCAGAGATAAGGATATTGGGATGGATGTGTGGTAACATCAGGAGTGATAAATTAGGAATAAGACTATTCGGAAGAAGCTAGAGGTGCCCCCTGTGGCTGATAAGATGAGGGAAGCGAGATTGTGATGGTTTGGACATGTGCAGAGAAGGAGTACTGATGCTCCTATGAGGAGGTGTGAGAGGTTGGTTTTGGAATTTACACGAAGGGGTAGAGGTAGACCGAAGAAATATTGGGAAAGGTAATCAGACAAGATATGGTGATATTTGATCTCGCCAAGGACATGACCTTAGATAAAAAGGAGTGGAGGTCGTGAAGTAGAGTAGCAGGCTAATTGGTAAGTAGGGTTACGTGGATGTTTGGCCTTGAGTTATAGTAGGGTAGCAAGAGTAGTCGTATTTTTTAATCATGTGTTATTATTATATGTGATATATGTGTTAGTTTTACCATATTTACATACCGTCATGTGCTTTCATTATTAGTCATTATTTCTATTCCCTTTCCTTTCCTTTTGTCATATCTAGTTTTTTTTTCTTATGGGTTTTGAGATAAGAATTTTCAGAAAATAACCTCTCTACTTCTATAAGGTGGTTGTAAAGTCTGCATACATTCTATTCTCCCCAGATCCCACTTGTAGGATTTCACTAGGTATTTGTTATTGTTGTTGTTGATGATCATTGAAAAGACAAAAAAGAAGTTAGCAAGATGGAAATCTCAATACCTCTTAGTAAGAGGTAGAACCATATTGATAAACTCAGTATTGGAGTATTGGACTCGCTTCCTACCCATGTAGTATCTTTATTTCCTATTTCCCTAAGACGCTGAAAAAATAAGATAAACTCAAAAGAAACTTCCTATCGAAAAATGGCAAAGAGAAAAGGACTATCATATAGTCAATTGGAACAGATTGGTACTAAGCATAGGAAAGAGACGCCTGGGATTCAGAAATTATTCTCTTTGGAGGTATGTTAATGAGGAGAAGGCTCTTTGGAGGGAAGTGATATTGATAAGATATGGTGAACACATCCCTTGGGTTTCAGGGGTAGCCTCAATGCCATATAATCTGGAAGTGTGGAGATCCTCAGAGCTATGTGGGACTCATTGGAAAAAGAACTAACTCTGAAGGTAGGGAATGACACCAAAATAAAGTTCTGGGAAGATGTTTGGATCAATCAAACTCACTTAGAGAGGTTTTCCCAGATGGGTTTTCTATATGCAACAATCTGGAAGCCAAAATTAGTGAATGCTGGACTGCACATGGTCAAGATCTGTCTTTCAGAACACTTCTGAATGACTGGGAAGTGGCCAGAGTAGCTTTCCTTTTGGAAATGCTAGGTGGAGCTAACATCTCTACTAATGTTCCTGATAAAGTAATTTAGGATCAGACCAAGGAGGGTCTTTTCACAGTAAGTAGTGCATATAGGATAAGGATACATGAAATGGCAAGTGGTAGACTTCACTAACGGAACAACATTTGGACAGGATTGACACCCATCAAGGTGAAGTGCTTCGCATGGCTAGTTATCAGGAGAGCATGTCTTACTCAAGAAGTGTCGCAAAAAAAAGTAAAGGGAAACACTAATCCCTAGGTGTTTCTTGTGTAACTTGACAGAAAAAACAAACATGAAAAAAAAAAGTAAAGGGAAACACTAATCCCTAGGTGTTTCTTGTATGACTTGACAGAAAAAACAAACATCTATATTTACATTGTAAATTTGAAGAATACTACTTACTAACCTAGGGAAACACTAATCCCTAGGTTGTACCCTTTTGTGATGGTGGCCAACATTTTCTAATTTTGAAGAATACTACTTACTAATTTAAAAAAAAAAAAGTTTTTTTTCCTTAGAAAATACATTGAACTTTTATATAATTTTTATAGATCAACGTGATCATCTCACTAAAAACTTAAGTTGTTAGTAAGAACAAACTTTTATTTACTTGTTATGTCTTTAACATACCCCATCACGTGAGGCATGATTCTTTTTATATGAGCCAAACATGTTATATTCTTTTAATATTGGGAGGTAGTAAAAATCAAACCCAACATCTCTATCTCTTCTGGTACTATTATGTGTCATCATCTTATTAAACGCTCAATCTGTTAGAAAGAGCACAACTTTTTTAATAATTACATTTTATACACTAAACTAATGGTCAATGTAATTAGGGTACTTACTAATTATCTTCTAATGTTTCTAGCAATTAGGATGCACCAAAAGCTACCAAAAAAGGTACATCTACATTCTTCAATAATTACCAACGATTAATTTTAGACTTTGATTAGATATCAGGGGAGGCTGCCTTACTCTATGGTCTTTGAACAGTCACAGTACCCTTGCGATCTCATTATTTATCTTATTCTTCTATTTTTGTTAATTGTAGGTATGGTGAAAAAGGGTCAGATAAAAATCATACATGAACTTGGCTGAGCTCAATGTAGCTGTCTCTGACAAGAGAGAGCTCAGGGCATCTGTTAGTGTGCCTCCAGAAATTGACCCCAAAG
>JAABOM020060575.1:0-11765 GCA_011800125.2 Solanum clarkiae
TCCCAATCACATAAGAAAACAATACATGGGCAGCAAGCGGGTGATTATAAACCCAAGCGTATTCCTTTAACTTTTCCATCCCTAATCATATTTTCTAATATACATTAGCATGTACACATCATGTGCAGTCTATTTCAATGCCATAACAGTCTTACAACAGCCACAAAGTACAACACATCGCAATTCCACACAATCTAAAAATAGACAGCATAACATTACCTTCCTTCGCTACATTTCGACGTCGACAACTCCAAACTTATTCCAAATTTAACCAAACTATTCCAGAAATATTTATACATATAAACATACCTAAAATATTCTTATAACAGTACTTAATAATTCATGAAGGATGTGAGCTAATAGCCTTATATACAACAGCCCGCAAGTCCCCATTTAATATGACACTTAAGATAACTTGATAAAACGCACTTGTGAAATGAAACCAAAACCAGGGCAGCAACCTTAGGGTGATGTTTATAACTCAAACCATGTTAAGAACACCAAGTTATCTTCATAATACAACTCACAACCTATAGATAAATCAGTAAAACAAAAGGAAAAGGTGCAACAACTTTCTGCACAGAATCTGTCTAACAAATTTCAGCAAGCGTAACTATCATCTATTTCTTCTTTTTCATGATAAAACCGTGCTAAGTCTTCAAGGTTTAGAGGCTACTTAATAACCCTAAAAGAGACATTTGGCTGCTTCACAAAGTTGAGAAAAGTTGAGAGGAAATGTAGAGAGTAAATCTAATTTTTGTGAGGTCAAGTTGAGAAATGACTTTTGGGAGCAACTTTGACCCCTTTTTACAGTACAATTTGGCCGACCTAACTAAAGGAATTCTCAGCCTTATTTTGCTAAGGAGGTGATGCAGCACCTTTCTCCTTTCGTTTGGCCTTTTGGAGCACCAACTTGATGGACTTGGGCTGCCTATTTTCCAACTTTCACTTACTTAGTTTTGGGCCTAATTTGCTAAGTGTATTGTGATGTCTTTGGGCCCTTTTTATTATACTTTTTGGGCTGAAAATGTAGCCTATTTATGATACTACAACATGGGCCAAAATTACACCCTTAACACAGACTTTGTTCATAATCGAACTTGGACAATTTCGACATCGAGCCTCATCTCCGTTTAGTTAGCAATTTAACCTAAGCAAGTAGGTGACTCACCTGCCAGCTTCTAAGTCCTACAAGCACCTCAATTCTCTTACTTCATTTTAAGGCCGTAATCTCCTCAATTCATCACAAAACATGCATACACTCAACCCTCTTAAGCGCTAGACGTACATATAGCCCATTCACACGAGATTCAAGAAATTTTGAAAATTAGCGCTAATTTGACGAAACCATGTTATGTTTCATTTGACTTGTGCTAGTATTGTAAGGTGTGGGGTGTTACATAATCTCGGTCGCATGCATGGCCCTCAGGACTTTGTACATCTCGTTAATGAAATTTTGTGGGTCCTCCTCCACCTTCGACCCCATGTGTACTGGCGGGTTTATCCTCAGAAAGTCTCTAAGCTGGGTTGCAGCTGAGGGCTCCTGTGAGCTGGAACTAGGAGCCTGAGAGTAATGGATATTTCCCTAGGAGGCCATTAACTAAGTCAGCAAGGTGATGACTCCTCTGAATTCTGCCTCAGTAGTGGGAGATGGCTGGGGCTGAGCAAGGGATGCCTGAGGGACCTCAGCGATCCTAGCGGGGCGTCCCTGTCCTCTTGTCTCAGTCTGCACCGGAGCCTCCGGTTGGGTATTATCAGTGACTAGAGATGTGGCATCTCTTTGAGTGACTGTTCTTTTGGGTGGCATTTTTTGTAAGCTTAAATGCACGAGTTAAAAGCAGGATTTCACAAGTTGAATCCATAGCACGATTTCAGATCATAGAAGAAGGGTAACACTTCCTAATGTCCTATAGCCTCCTGCTTATGAAGTGTAGTGCACAACACCCATAAACAAGACTCTACTATACACGACTTCATAGACTCTATAGGACACTCGAACTCTGGGCTCTGATACCAAGTTTGTCACGCCCCAGGAGGGTACCCTAGGCGTGACTGACACTAGGAGACTATTGCTAACCCCCAAGCAGACCACTCAACCTTTTTGCCATCATTTGGTCAATGCATCAGCAGAATCAAATGATATAATATGTAATAAATATTATCCTATCAGTGGGCTCACACTATCAACATTAATCTATCATACGAAAATACAATAGGAAAATCAACAGTCTCAATATAAAGAAAGAAAGAGGGAACGGAATCCTCGACATCAACATCAACATCTATGTCTATGAAGCCTCTATACTATAATCTAAGACGATACCATGACAGGCCATGGCTACCAAAATCAAATAAAAGACTAGAAAATCAATAGAAATAACCATCCTCCGAATACAGGGGAGGACTCTCCACTATCTGGAATAGAGAGCTCTAAACCTCAATAATCGGGCTGCTGAAGTCCTCGATCTATCAAATCTGCATAAAATGATGCAGCGCCAGAGGGGCGTTGGTATATGGAATGTATTGTATGCAAAACATGCTAAAGAAAAAGGAAACAGTTTAATCATCACCAATCCATCCCTCAACCTCACCTCAGATATAAAGGACAAGACTTTACCACCTCATTAGCTATCAAACATCACACATTCACATCACACAGGAGTTCTATCATCGTGAAACCTATCTGGGAGTTTCTATAACTGATAACCACTACCTATGAGCCGGTAGTGATACAATGAAGAGATGTCGTTGCCATATCCATCCAATACCTTGTCGGGGTAGAGGATGAGTCTATCGGTGGATCCAAAAGTCTGTCAAGCCCCCTTTTGGGACAAAGAAAACATCCATTTTCATGGTCCAATCCTCTCCTACGCTGGCCACATAGTTAATGGGTACACGTGGGACTCACTCTTACCCGTTTCGATGCTAATACTTCTCCCAGGACTCAACATGCTCATAAGTCTGTCAATCATTCAAGAAACCTCATCACCCAACCTCTACGGGCAAGATTGTCTATCCAATCTAAGGGAGTTACACCCATTCGACTCTATCAACAATAATTTTAGCTATTATAGTCATCAACACACCCAATTCAGGACTCAAACTCAGTCAGACATCATTCTCAGACATTCAAGGCTCTAGTCATCCCCTAAGTTCATTATTCAGGTCATTATGAAGAGACACTTTAAGGATCAAGTTACAATCACATAGTAGTGAATATATACAGTAAAAGTTAAGCATGACAATCATCAATTCATGATACAAAATTATAGTTTAAGGTATTAAAACCAAGAATTTCAAGATATGATACAAGAATTTAAAGCAATTATTCAAGAATTTAGAGTAATTATCAAGAAACACTCAAGAACTCATAAATCAAGATTCTAGTCATGAATTTGTCATCTTAACTCTATTTTGGCACATGGAAGATCAATCTCATGCTTTTGGGTAGTCTTTATATACCTAGGAACGAAGAATCGTTGAAGAACTTTGAGTTCTCCTCTGAAACCCTCACTTTCCTCTCTTCTTCTTTTCTCTGGCTTAGCGTAGAAATAAGACTTAGAGTATTTTTAGGTCTTAAAACCCTCTTTTGTATGAAATAAAACTGACCTAGAGATATAAAAATATGTGGGGAAGGATGAAATTGTCCTTCCCGAATTAAATGAAAAAATTTGCCTTCCCCATGCATATACACTTTTTTGCGAAATTTTGATTTCCATCGAATTTTTAGAAAACAACAAAGTGTGGTTCTGCGGCCTCTCTCCGTTGCGGAAGGGGCGCGAAAACCTCACTATTTTAAGCTCACTTTGGAAAAATTAATTCGCATTTTTCGCATTAAAGCCGTGTCGAGACCACTTTCCAACTCAATTTTTCGTACTGATCGCTAATCTGATCTTGGATTTTTCATCAGACCTTCGGGAAGACACATTGTGTGCACGATCAAGTTTAGGGATATTTTAGTAATTTTATAGAGTGTTACAATCACAACAAGTTATGATTTTTTATTTTTAATTATGGTTAGCTATCATTATTTATTGTTTGTTTGATTCAAAAATGGAATTTTAATTAATTTAGACTATCTTGATTGTATTCCTCCTTATTTTATTCATTAAATTACATACAAGTTTATTAATATATTATTTGTTAATTGGCTGATGACAAATCTATCTGTCGGACTTCGAGGTATCCCCATTAAAAAGGACGGAGAAATTTAGTTTAGATTAATATTTATTATTTGTCAAGATTTAAAAAAAAATTTAAACTTCATGCACATATTATTTGCTAAATCTGGCCAATGAAAAATCTAACCGTCGGATTTCGAGGCCTCCCCATTTAAAAAAGAAGGAAAACATAATGTAGGTTCATATTTGTCAAGTGTTAAATTTAAAATTTTAGTTGTAAATTATTCGAAATTAAGTAGTTCATAATTGAATTAATTATTTTGCTTCGTTAATTTTAAAAGAAGTTCATTAATTGATACATTTTAATTTGTCAGGTATTTTAAATTAAATTTTTGCATTTTCTTGGCCCCATATATTTTTTCGACCCCGCGTGTTTTCCCCTTTTTTCTTACTTTAACTTTTTTTTCTCTATTTGACTTTAACTTTTTCTTTTTCTCTTTTTGACTTTATTTTCCTTTAAATAGGACCGACATATTCATATATTATTTATTGAAATTGGTTGATGAAGAAATTACCATCGATTTCCAAGGTCTTCCATATATATAAGACAGATGCTATCTTTAATTATCATTTTTACTTTATTTATTTATTCATTATTGTGTATATTATTGACGTGTGTCGAATATAAGACGTCCTTTATGTCATTATTCATTTTATTATTTGTGTATATCTTGTGGTTATTATACTTATGTTGTATTGTGCATCTCCTCCTCAAATTGAGAAACATGAGTTCAGTTAGACTCACAGTTGTAGATTCTGAAGGGTGCTAGTACCTTCCCTTCGGAATAACTTGAACTCTTACCTAGGATTTTGGTTCGCAGACTATTTTTATAAATAATTAATTGGTTTCCTAATTATCCTTAAAATTAGGTGGCAACTCTCAAATCAAATAATTTTCCTAAAATCAAACAACATTTCCGTTTAAATTCTTTTAATATAATTATTTCTTATGAGTTACTAGGATGTTGCGCCTTCGGGATGTCAACGCTCACAATCTCTTGGATGTACATATTGGCGTACTCCTCCACAATGTTAGTTGTCTTGACTGCTAAAAAATGAGCCGACTTAGTCATCCTATCCACAATCAACCATGTGGAATCATGTTGCTTTCCAGACTGCAACAGACCAGTAATGAAGTCCATATTGATCATCTCCCATTTCCATTCTGAAATCTCAAAGTTTTGAGCTAATCCACACGGCCTTTGGTATTCAACTTTCACTTGCTGACTGTTTGGGCACTTAGAAACAAATTCAGCAATATCTCGCTTCATCCCACTCCACTAATAGACTTCTCTCAAGTCATGGTACATTTTGGTAGAGCCTGGATGAGTGGAATACCTAGTGCTATGAGCTGCAGCCGTGATCCTATCTCGAATACCATCAATATCTGGAATGCACAATTTACTCTAGTACCTTAACACCCCATCTCCCCTTTTGGAGAAGACCATCACTTTCTATTTGTGGACAACCTCCTTCAATTGGAGTAGGACAGGATCTTGGTCTTGTTTTTCTTTCACCTCTACCACCAAAGATGAGGTAGACCCATTCTAAACATTTACTCCTCCTTCATTGTTCTCCTCAAGTTGAACTCCCAATCAGGCCAATCGATGCACTTCCTTAGCTAGCTCCTTCTTCCCTTCCTCAATATGGGTTGTGCTACCCATTGACAACCTGCTAAGAGCGTCGACAACAATGTTCGCTTTACCTGGATGGTAGAGAATTCTCATGTCATAATTCTTGAGCAACTCCAACTAGCTCCTCTGTCTCAGGTTGAGCTCTTTCTGACTGAAGACATACTGCAAGCTCTTGTGGTTGGTGAACACATCACATGCATTCCATATAAGTAGTGGCACCATATTTTAAGTGAAAACACCACCGCTGCCAACTCAAGATCATGCGTTGGATAGTTCCTTTCATGAATCTTAAGTTGTCTGGAAGCATAGCCGATCACCTTCCCCCTCTACATCAACACACATCCCAATCCAACTCTAGAAGCATCACAATAAATTATAAAATCTTCTGTCTTATCGGGCAAGTTTAGGACTGGTGCAGTAGTCAATCTAATATTTAATTCTTGGAAACTTTTCTCACACTCGTTGAACCACTGAAACTTGACCTTTTTCTGAGTTAGCTTTGTCAATGGTGCGATAAGGAATAAAAATCCCTCAATAAATCAGTGGTAGTAGCCCACCAACCCCAAGAAACTTCTTATGTCAGTTGAAGAGATCAGTCTGGGCCAGTTCTTAATCGCTTCAATCCTTTGAACATCCACTCGAATACCGTCACCAGAGATCATATGGCCTAAGAAAGCACAAATTTAAGCTAGAATTCACATTTCAAAAATTTTGCATACAAGTAATGGTCCTTAAGGGTTTGCAAGACAATTCTGAGGTGATTTGCATGCTCCTCTTCATCCCTTGAATACACCAAGATATCGTCAATGAACATAATCACAAATATATCCGGATACTGTTTGAACACTCTATTCATCAAATCCATGAAGGCTGCAGGTGCATTCGTCAACCCAAAGGACATGACCAAGAACTCAAAATGGACATATCTAGTCCTAAAGGCTGTCTTTGGGATGTCACATTCCCTCACTTTGAACTGATGGTAACCAGATTCGAGGTCTATCTTTGAGAAACAATAGGCACCCTGAAGTTGGTCAAACAAGTAATCTATTCTTAGGGGATACTTGTTCTTTATGGTGACCTTGTTCAGCTGCCTATAGTCAATACACATTCTGAAAGACCATCTTTCTTTTGCACGAATAGGACAGAGGCACACCAAGGAGAAACACTCGGCCTTATGAAGCCCTTCTCTAACAAATCTTTTAACTACTCTCTCAATTCTTTCAATTTAGCGGGGGTCATCCTATAAGGTGGAATTGAGATAAGTTGATTATTAGGAAGAACAACAATCCCAAAGTCAATCTCCCTATCAGGAGGGACTTTGCGCAGATCCTCAAGAAACATTTCTGAAAACTCATTCACGACCGGAATTGATGCAAGAGTTGGGGACTCAACATCATTAGATTTGACTCTCACAAGATGGTAGATACAACCCTTAGCAATTATCTTTTGTCTCTAAGGTATGAGATAAACTTTCCTTTAGGTGCTACAGAATCACCCTTCCATTTTAGAATCGGCTAATTCAAAAATTGGAACTTAACGGCTCGGGTTGTACAATCAATAGAGGAATAACAAGCATGGAGCCAATCAATGCCAAGGATCAAATCAAAATCGGTCATTTCTTACTCAATCAGATCAACGATAGTATCCCTATGATGGATGGACACTACACAAGCTCTATAGACTCTCTCAGCTCGAATAGACTCACTCACGGGAGTAGAAACATCAAAAGGTTCGAGAAGACTCTCGGGGGTTCTATCAAATCTACTGGCCACATAAGGAGTTACAAAAGATAATGTGACACCAGCATCTATCAACATATAACAATCAATAGAAAAGACTAAAATCATACCCGTCGCAACATTTGGGGAGTTCTCCTGATCTTGCCAACTACCCATGGCACACAAATGGTTTGTAGCTCCGCTTGCGCCCGTCGTAGTACCTCTCTGATTTCCCTTAGCTGGTAGGGCGGGAGCAAAAGATTGAACTCAGTCAGCCCACTTTGTACAATCTCTTTGATAGTGACCCGCTGGCCACACTTATAGCATATATCGCTCCCCTCATGGCATCTCCCCAAGTGCAGTTTACCATACTTGCCATATGCTGGCTTATCCAATGAACCTTGAGCTACACTTGCTTAGGACTGAGACCTATGGGCTCCAACATTCTAGGACCTCTGATCATTTCTAACTCTAGGCGCAGGTGCGTTGGCAGATGATGATGCTGGAAATTGATTCTCATTCCCTTTCTTTCCAACCTCGTGGCTGGATTTTTTGCTTTCTTACTTCTGAATTCCTCCTTACCCTACTGCCTCTCCTCATCATCCTATTTCACAAAAGTCAGCAATTTCCTTATATCCATGTCACTCACGAGCATAGCTTCCCTCCCATCTATCTTTGGCCCACTATTTGACCCACCAACGTACATTCCCATCCTCCCTCTTATATCAGCAACCATATCTGGAGCATAGCGGGATAATTGTGTAAACTTCAACCCGTACTCCTATTTCAAGTTCAAGAACTCTCTTACCTTCGCCTCTCTTCTTTCCCTTGGGAAGAAACGCCCCAAGAAAGCTTCGTTGAATAAAGCCCAAGTCATTATTCATAACACAGTCTAGCCACCCCCTTTAGTTAAAAGCAACCAGTTCCACTCTGTTAGCATCCGCCACATGCATCACTGGGAAAACGTTCTGAAGCTCCTCCACATAGTTCTCAAGATCCTCAGCAGATGCAGATCTTGTGAACTCAAGCAGGTTCATCCTTAAGAATTCTCGGACTCTAGAAGTGTCATGGGCATCCTGTCAGGCCGCTCCCTGTCTCGTAGTAGGTGTTGTGACGGCCTGGGCTAGACTTTGGATAACTTGGTGAAGCTCAACATTGGAGACCTCATCTTGCTAGGGCTGCGAAACAGGGGCAGCTTGTTCCACGGACACCTCATGTCCTTGAGGCTTAGGTGGATTGACATTCCATCTGGTGGGACATCTTCTACCTCTGACAGCTCTTCTGGGAGGAATGATCACAATTCTGCAACGCGCAAAGTACGAATAAGAATAGAACTTTTGTAGAGTATAACTCCATAGCATGATTTAGAACATGAATGAAGGGAAATAATTCCTAATGTCATATAGCCTCCTATTTATCAAGTATGGTCGACAACACACCCATAAACAAAACTCTACTAGACACGGCTTCATAGACTGCTTAGGACACTTGAACTTGTGCTCTGATACCAAGTTTGTCACGCCCTGAGAGGGGACGAAAGACGTGGCCAGCACTCAGAGACTACTACTAGTCCCCAAGCGAACCACTTGGCCTCATCATATTCATTCATTCACACATTCTACTAATCAGTGGAAGACATAAGAAAATAAATGGGCATATCTCATCATCTAGTCTCAAATAATAATATAATGAAAGGTTAGTAGAAGGAAACTAGCTCACAAGTTCAAATCATCAACATTCGACTCTAGTCTATAAAGACTCTATCACTATTAGGTAGTGTCAATAATAGTCCCATGGCTACCTCAATCAAAAATAAAAGCTAAGTGATTCTAACTCTAAAGCTTGATGAAAATAGGTAATGAATCCTTCGATGTAGAGGAGACTCAAATCTGTTGAAGGTCTAATGATGCACTTGCTGATGACCTCTATCTGGTGTATCTACATCATAAAATGATGCAGTCCAAAAAGGAGACATCAGTACTTGGAAAGTACTAGTATATAAAATAGTTGAGTGAACCGAAACAGGTAGAATAATATGGAAATAAAAAACTACTCAATATAGAAACCAATCAATATGTCAAATGTCTATCTAAAGTAAGAATAAAGAGTAGACATGTGACGCATCAATCAATCAAGTCTCAATCAAATCAGACTCATCTCAGAATGACTCATCTTAGCTCATCTCATCTTATTTCATCTCGACTCAGAGTACTCAAGGTGGAAACTTTCTGGGAGTTTCTATTATCCTAAAACAATCACTTATGAGCCAATGATTGTACAATAATCACGTTAATATTGCCATAGTCGTTATGTACTTATCAGGTAGAGAACGAATCGAAACCATAGTGACAAGTTCAAATAGAGACAGCTGATCTATAAGTCCTCTATTAATTTCATGGACTTCTAATCAGAGGGGACCTCAACACAATATGATGTGGTGGTCCTAATCCTCACCTACGTTCGGCTACATAGTTTGACGAGTGCCAGTTTATTTAACTCTTACTCTTTCGGTGCTCGATACTCCTCCCATGAGTCAATGCTTAACAAACAATCTATCCAATCAAACTATCTCAATCCAATCATCTCAATCAGCCTCATAGAAGGCACAATCTTTCAATCAGTCTCATAGAGACTCTAATCATTTCATCAGTCAACATTTCAATCAATAGCTCAAGGCTTAAAACGATCATTAGGGAACAATCAAATAGACAAATCGTTAGAGTTCATTTATGGAGACTCAAGGGGTTATCAAGTTCTATCAACTCTTCATCATTCTGACATCACAATCACAATCACAATCGATTATCAAGGCTCTAGACTCAATCCCTATCTTCTTTCATGCATGTTTATAAAATTTAACACATAGGGTTTATACAATTTCTCATAAAAATATTCAATTCAAAACAGCAAGTTTATGATGATCATCAACATATGAAAATGCATGTAAGAAATATAATTTTTCAAGAAAATAATCAAGATTCATGCATGTAGACTCAAGAACCTTCAACTCTCTTCTAAGACCATCTGTGGGGCACATGAGAAAATAATCTCATGTTTTTAGTTTAGTCTTACATACCTGGAATGAAGCTCTTCAAATCAACAGTCAAGAACTCTCAAATTCTCTAATCTCACGTTCTTCTTTCTTCTCTCTCAAGCTTTAACTTTCAACTGTTGCGAAGAAGGACTTAGAATGGGGTTTTTGACCCTATTTACTCATCAAAACGACCTAAATTGATCGTATTTTGAGTTTAAAATTTTAAACTTCGGTGGAACAGGTCGGGGTAACAGGTTTGCGAAGCGGACCTGTCGGCACTTGTGTAATTTCGAAAATTCAGTCCCGTCAAAAAATTAAAAAAAATACAAGTGTGGGTCTGCAAGAGATCCGCGTCGCGACCCCAATGCATACCCTCACTATCTCAGTTTTCGGATCAAAAAATTATTTTTCTATCCGGTTGCTCTAAAATCGGGTCGAGACTGCTTCCCCACTCAATTTTTCATGTTGATTGCAAATTCAGTCTCAGATTTTTCATCTGAACTTGGGAAGACACGTTATACGTACGATTCCATTCTAGGGACATTTTGATAATTTCATCGGGCGTTACAATTTTTGACTTACAAATTTAAAATTTTTTAATTATCATGAGATTATTGTGATTACAATTAAACAAATCACAATACAATGATTCATGTAAACTTCTAAATTACTCTTTTAACTATACAATTATGTATTAAGTACTTTGTTGTAATTATTATAATATTAACTTACGCTAATATGTAGTTCAGGATTAGACAACAATGTGCAATGCACGTGGCAAGAAATTAATAATTTTAAAAAGATATATGAAGAGAATTTATAGACTATTCTTGGTATAACCATTCTCCTTCATTTATGTTAATTTAAGAACTTTGCTGTAATCATTTTAATGTTAATTTATGCGAATATGTAGTTCAGGATTTGACAACAACGTGTGACGCACGTGGCTAGAAACTAATAATTTTTAAAGAAAATATGAAGAGAATATAGATTATTCTTGGTATAACCATTCTCCTTCATTTATGTTTATTCTATTTTTACAATGAGTTAAAAACTTATTTCTAAAATTTATAATATAATGATTTATATGTTTAATTTATCGCCTATATCTAACTCAATTGTTGCAACACACTTTCGGGAAAAAATATTTTGTGTTTAAATAGGCAAACTTTAGACTAAGAAAATATGTTTTCTCCTT
>JAABOM020060576.1:0-46510 GCA_011800125.2 Solanum clarkiae
TGTGCAAGATGAATGATTTACAAGCATATTTTATTATGAGCATTGATCATGCATGCCATATTGAGATTATATATCTAATTGCTCATGATTATGCATTTTGACTACATTGGCTTATGTTTTGTTGCATTGCATCCCACATACTTAGTATATTCAAACATACTAACGCATACTCTATGCCTACATGATATTACTATGTAGGGACTAGAGCTACTTTCGATCATCCTCCGCATGGCTAGTTCGGTACTTCAGCGATAATTATTAGTGAGTCCTCAAGTTCGAGGACACTATCTATATTACTCTTCGTTTTTTGATACTTCTTTATATTGAACACTTGTTATTATGAGGGTGAGCCCGGAAAGTGTCTTGTCACCTGCTCCATTCCATGTTAGAGGTGTTATTGGATATTATGATGTACTTATGTTGTGAGCTTGACTCTTTATGCTTTTATGAATATCAAGATTTCCCTTAGTCCCGCTTACCTTTTTATTATATCTCTTATTGTTGTTTATTTTGCTTCTGCGACCATGGATGTGTGGTTGATATGTTAAGAGGCTTATTTGGGCTCCCTTCGAGTTCCCATTCACCGTGTCATTTCTAGGACCTAGGCTTAGGTCATGAAATCCTTGACCTTGGCGCCAATAATCCTAATTGGACCCTTGGGTGTTGGTCTATAAACCCACCATCCAATCAGTGATGAAGCAAGTATCGTCCTTGTAGTAAGGCTTCTCATACATGAGTGCTCATAAAGACTGATAAGCTAATGCATTCACATGTTCTTAGTTCTTCTTCATCAACAAATCCACATTAGTACTAATCTAAGCAAGCTCTTACATCATATCCTCATTTATCTTTGCTTGCCAAACTTCTGTGAATGAGCTATTAGTTGTTGACTTGTCCCTCATCCCCCATGCATGATTTATCTTAACCACAATTTCCTACCTTTCAGCAACCACTAAAAATAGACAATCTAGAAATGAGCCTCCCGTGATATTTTCTATAATTGCTTGGTTATTCTCGTCCTGGGCTCGATAAACGATCTCCACTAAGTTATCATCAATGATCTTGTGGTCTAGGACACTTCTCAAGCACTTCTGAACCTCTCCTATGTGGTGCCGATTGAATCACTAGGCAATTACTCAAAGTCATTGATCTGGTCCTTCAACTTCAGCTTCTTTGACCAAAGAAAGAACCTCTTCAAAAATGCCTTCTAAAATTCTGCCCAGCTAGTGATCAAACTCTGTAGGAGCTCAGATAACCATAGAACTGCATTGATTGTTAGAGATAATAGGAAGACATGGAGCTCAATGGCATACTTAGATAGGTTCTAGCTTCCCGTCATGCTCTTAAAAATGAAGAAAACATTGTGTAGATGGTTATGCTGATCCTCTGATGATAGTGAAATACCCCAAAAAAGTGCTTCAGAAATGCTCATAATTATAACTTTCATATATCTCAGTATCCGTACACGATATCGAAAATCTGACTTCATATTCGTGATCAGGGAAAAATTGAGCGTAAAATAGGTATAACCCCAATTTTAGAGGAGCCATAGAGAAAAATAAATTTCACAAAATTACGAATTACATTGGTAATCTATGCCCTTTCTGCGACACGCCAGGGGCGCGGATTAGTGTTAATTTTTCCTGAAAATGCTTTTTCAACCCAAGGGCCTTGGGGTCATAGCCCCATGCCCACATATGCATGAAAACACCTATACTTAGCAATTGTTTCAACTCTATATCACTCAAGACCCTCTCTAACACTTAACCAAATATTTCATCCAAATTCAAGGGTCTCAAGCTCAATTCCGGATGTCAAGAACCCCGTTGAAGCTTCAAGTCTCCATCTTATCTACATTAAGGAATCCCCAAATTTACGTATGTGGGTTTCATCCATTAGGTCCTTTCACCCATGGATCCCAATCTTTCTATTTTGTGAAAACAAGTTGCATTAACTATGAGTATCTTCTATTAGGGATTATAAGCATGAAATATGTTGAGGTTTTATGAAATGTTGATTAAATATACATGTCTATCTATCTCAAGCTTATACTATGAGTTGTTTTTGTCTATTGAGACTATGTATATTTTCAGTCATGAAACTATAATCTATTATGAGCTTTAGTGATGAATTTTAAGGTATTTTATATGAGGGTTTTACTATGTGTTGGTGGGTTGATTTACGTCGAGTTTTCTCATATTATTTCACTCTTGAATTGCATGATTTTGAACTATCATTACACACCAACCAAGTGTTTGATGAAATGTCTTTTAAAAGATTCTTAAAGTTATTGATGATCTATTATATGATTTATGAGTCAAGTGACTTTATGATAATTTTGGGCTTTCAAAAGATGAATTGAATTCATGAAAATGTTTATGATTTTTGAACGCCAGATTAAGCCCTTTTTTAAGGATTTTACCCCTTGTGAGCCTTTGATGTTAATGCAAAGGTAATGTTTGATGATGATCTGCTCTTATGTTTTAAAGTTAGGCTCACCATTAAAGGTCAAATATGTTTTAGAGCTACTCGTGTTATGATTCTATGTTCATTACAAGTTACTAAAGATATGATTATTTTAATTATTCTGTGGGATTAGGCTTAGCATCGATGGATTGAGAGGATGTTCTCTTTCCTCAAACTATGTACCAGCATAGGCGTATACTTTACCCTTTCTTTACTAATAGATCCATTTAGTGCAAGTTCTATTGAAATTCTTCCCAAAATGGGATAGGCTCATGTAAGGCAACGTTTTCATGAAATCCTTCACGAAATGGGATAGGTTTCCACGAAGGGGTTTACTTCTCCGAAATGGGACAAGCTCCCGTAAGGTGAAGTGTGGTTTACCTTGGCAAGTAGACCACCTCTTTATCGATGAGAGGTAATCATCAGGATTTCAAGTTGTAGCTCGCTTGGTCTTATTCTTGCCGGTTGAGGTCTCTTCCCACATATATATTATGTTCTATGCAAGTGAAATGATTAATAAACATATTTTACTTCAAGCATCGATCAAGCATGCCATATTAAGATTATACTTATGTATTGCCGATTTCTATGCATTTTGACCATATTGGCTTATGTCTTGTTGCATTGCATCTGACATACTTAGTATATTCAAACGTACTAAATAGGCATACTTTATGCCTAAATAATATCACCATGTAGGGACCAAAGCTCCTTTTGACCATCCTCCACGTGGCTAGTGAAATCCTACGAAGATAAGCTTTGGTGAGTCCTCAAGTTTGAGGACACTATCTACTTTCTCTTGCTATTTCTAAGACTTCTTTATATTGAAAATTTTGCATTATGAGAGTGAGCTCGGAAAGTGTCTTGACCCCTGCTCCATTCTAAGTTTAGAGGTGTTGTTTGAATATTATGATATATTTATGCTAAAGGCTTGACTCTTTTTTCTTTTATGGTATCAAAGACTTCCCTTAGCCTCGCTTCCCTTTTTACATTAACTCTTGTTATTGTTCACTTTGCTTCTGCGACCACGGATGTACTATTGATATGCTAAGAGGCTTGTTTGGGTCCCTTCGGGTTCCCATTCACCGTGTCACATTCTAGCCCTAGTCTTGGGTTGTGGTAAACTTTGTATCAGAGAACTAGGTTGTTAATGGTCATCTGAAGTTAACACACTGTGTTGATTAGAGTCTTGTTCATGGTTGTGAAGTGCACCACAACTATGAGTAAGAGGCTATAAGACGTTTTTGGAAATGTTTCACTTCTTCATGATCTAAGTCATATGGTAGAGCTAAGTCCTAAGACTTATTACTAATCCCTAACTATTACATTTCAAAACATGTCTCAAGCTATTTATAATGGTGACATATCCAATATGTAGGTTCGCAATACTCTATGGATACTAGCCAAAGTTGTGACCACCCAACTCAACCAATCGGTGGGCACTCTCATGAGCTTAAATGATAAGGGGGGAGAGAAAGATCAAGATATCCAAATTTGAGGGTGCTTCATCTTCTATTAGACTACCGGTGCCCAAAGAAAAATTACCCCTTTTGCGACTTTTCAAGGGTATGGCAAGAAACATCAAGGAAGGTGCTTGGTGGGGATTGCAAATTGCTTTAGGTGTAGCGGTGTTGGGCATAAGATGATGGGCTTCCTGATGACCTCAAAGGAAGGGAGAAGAAGGGCACAATTTAAAAGGAGGCTCCCATATGCTAAGCTCAATGGCAATGATGGGATGACCCGTCCTAGGTGCCCAAAATGTGGGAGAAATCATAGTGGCACATATTGGAGGAACATGGGTGCATGTTTTTCATGTGGAAAGATGGGCCACAAGATTCCTAGTTGTCCATATGCTCAAAGTAAAGCCAAGGGTATTAGTGTTCAAGCTTCTCCTCTGTGCTACAAGTGTGAAGAGTATCATCCGGGAGATTGTTTGGCCAGTTCAAGTGAATGTTTCAAGTGTGTTGAAAAGGATCATAAGTCGACACGTTGCCCATGGGTTCCTAGGAATCATGAGGATTACCGATGACATTCTCAACCACACCCCCCTGTGGGTCACTAGATTTGGAGTAATGCTTCACAAGTATGTTAAAGGTTATTGATTTAATGTGTATGCATTGATAGACTCGAGTGTCACTCTTTATTTTATTATTCCTTTTGTTGCCAAAAAGCTTCATGTTAGTCCCAAATTGTTGTGTGAAACTTATGAGCTGTCAAACCCCATTGGTGAGTCTGTTATTGCTAAAAGAGTCAATATAAATTATCACGTGTTTATTTTGCATAAAATTATGGTGGATTGTGACGTCTTTCCTGGGATGGATTGGTTGCATGCGTATTGTGATTCTATTGATTGTAGAACCCGCAGGGTTAAATTCAAATTCTCTAACAAACCCGTCCTTGAGTGGGAAAATCATGATGTGGTGGTTAAGGGTAGATTCCTTTCGTGTCTCAAAGCCCAAAAGTTGATTTCTAAGGGTTGTCTCTATCATCTTGTGACATTTAGGGATGTGGAGTCCAAAGTCCTTCCTATTGAGTCGGTTCTAGTGGTTATTGAGACTCTTGATATCGTTTTCGATGAGCTTCCCGATGTCCCTCTCAGAAGGGAAATAGATTTTGGAATTGTCCTCCTTCTTGATACTCAACCTATTTCTATTCCCCCTTACTGTATGGCTCCGGCAGAGTTGAATAAGTTGAAGGAGCAATTGAGGGATTTGTTGGAAAAGGGTTTTATAAGGCCAAGTAAATCACCTTGGGGTGCACCAGTATTATTTGTGAAGAAGAAGGATGGTTCTCTTAGAATGTACATTGATTACTAGCAACTTAATAGAGTCACCATAAAGAATAATACCCTTTACCAAGGATTAATGACCTTTTTGATCAACATCAAGGAGCTAGTCATTTTTTTAAGATTGATCTTCGGTCAGGGTATCACCAAGTGAAAATGAGGGAGTGTGACATTCCCAAGATGGTTTTTCGGACTAGGTATGGGAACTTTGAGTTTGTGGTTATATCCTTTGGGTTGACTAATGCACCGGCTATATTTATGGATCTCATGGATAGGGTCTTTAAATACCCTACTTTGACTTGTTTGTGGTGATTTTTTTATGATATTTTGATTTATTCCCATAGTGAGAAGGAGCATGTGAATCATTTGACGGTGGTATTGCAAATCTTGAGAGAGGACAGATTGTATGCAAAATGTGAGAAATGTGAGTTTTGGCTGAAAGAGGTTGCATTTTTGGAACATGTGGTGTTGGTTGGTATTAAGGTGGATCCTACAAAGACAGAGGTCATTAGAAATTAGCCTAGACCTTTGACTCCATCGGACATTAAAAGTTTCTTGAGTTTAGCGGGTTATTACCAGAGGTTTGTAAATGGTTTCTCTTGTATTGCTTCTCCTATAACTGAATTGACTCAAAAGAAGGTGAAATTTGTATGGACCAATGAATATGAAAAGATTTTCCAAACTTTGAAAGATAAGCTTTTCTCCGCTCCTATCTTATTTCTATCGGAAGGGTTGAAAGGATTTATTGTATATTGTGATGCCTCAAGAATTGGCTTGGGTGTGTTTTAATACAGAGTGGTAAGGTGATAGCATATGCGTCTAGACAACTTCAGGTGCATGAGAAGAATTATCCCACCTATCATCTTGAATTGGCGGCCATAGTATTTGCTTTGAAAATTTTGTGTCACTACTTGTATAGGGTTCATGTTGATGTGATTACGAACCATAAGAGTCTCCAATATGTGTTCACCCAAAAGATCTTAACTTGAGACAAAGAGGTGGCTAGAGAGGTTCACCGGTTGGCTAGATTGGGGGTTAGGTTGGATGAAGTTGAAAATGGTGGTGTAGTGGTTGTTGATATTCTAAATCTTTTTTAAATGAGGAGGTGAAGGCAAAATAAGATCTTGGTCCCACTTTGTTAAAGTTGAAGGCCATGTTAGAGGATGGTAAAGTGGAGGTTTTCTCCCAAGGGGGAGATGGTACCCTCAGGTACAAAGGTAGATTATGTGTCCCTTATGCTGATGAATTAAGAGAGTTGATTTTGAAAGAGGCTTATGACTCATTCTATTTTATTCTTTCCGATTCCATGAGAGTGGATAAAGACTTTGTAAGGTACCTTGGTGAGGTCAGTGATTGGGTTTACTTGAACATCTCATCCATGAAGGGCGTGGTCCGGTTTGGGTAAATTAAGTCCAAGGTTTGTCGGTCCTTATAAGGTGTTGAGGAGGATTGGTAAGGTAGCCTACGAGTTGGAGTTGTCATTGATATGAGTATGGTTCATGTGGTCTTCTTTGTGTCTATGTTGAGTAAGTTTATGGGTGATCCAAGTGCTATTGTGACTTTAGATGTCGTGGGTGTTGTAGAAGATAATTTGACCTATGAGGAGCTCCCGATGGAGAGTCTGAATAGACAAGTGAAGAAGTTGAGAAAACAATGTTGTATCTTCCGTCAATGTTCTTTGGAGGAATCAACAACTCGAAAACGTCACTTAGGGAGCCTGAGCGACAAGAAGAAGAGATATTTGTAACTCTTTTATTCTATCCAAGCCAAAGATAGCAAATTAAGTCTTGTCTATGGTTCCAAGTCCTAAGTTTCAGTCCTCATATTAGGTTGCATGCATTCATGTTTTTGGTAACAAGTTTATGGTGATTTTTGACATTCATGTTGAGATTTTTGAAAATGAGGTTCAAATGTGTTGTTGCATTCCTGTTGGGCTAAAATCTTCTCGATTAATTCTCTTATGTACATTTCTTTGACATTCGGGGATGAATGTTCCCAAAGGAGAGATATTGGAATGCCCCAAAAATGTGCTTTAGAAATGCCTATAGTCGTAATTTCCATATGTCTCAAAATCTGTGTGCGATATCGAAACTTCGGCTTACCCCGATTTTGGAGGACCCATATCAAAAAATAAATTTCATAAAATTACGAATTCGAGTGGCGATCCACGCCCTAGCCGCGACGGGCGTTCGGGGGACCAATCAGTATCCCCATGGCTACATATGCATGAAAACACTTATACTTAGCCATTTTTAACTCTATATCACTCAAGACCCTCTCAAAACCCTCTCTAACACTTAACTAAATATTTCATCTAAATTCAAGTGTCTCAAGCTTAATTCCATATATCAAGAGCTCCATTGAAGCTTCAGGTCTCCTTCACATGTATATCAAGGAATCCCCAAATTTAGGTATGTGGGTTTGATCCATTGGGTCCTTTCACTCAAGGAGCCCAATCTTCCTATCTTATATTATGGGTATCTTCTATTGTGGATTATAAGCATGAAATATGTTGGAGTTTTATAAAATTTTGATTAACTATACATTCTATTTATCTCAAGCTTATACTATGAGTTGGTTTCATCTATTGAGACTATATATGTTTTGAGCTATGAGCTATGATCTATTATGAGATTTAATGATGGATTTCAAGGTATTCTATATGAGGGTTTTACTATGTGTTAGTGGGTTGATTTAAATTTAGTATTTTCATATTATTTCACTCTTAAATTGCATGATTTTGAACTAGCGTTGCACACCCACCAAGTGTTTGATGAAATATCTTTTCAAGGATTCTTAAACGTATTGATGATCTATTGTATGAATTATAAGTCAAGTGTAATGTCTGATGTTAATGCAAGGGTAATGTTTGATGATTATCTATTCTTATATTTTAGAGTTAGGCTCACCATTAGAGGTCAAAGATGTTTTAGAGCTACTCGTATTATGATTCTATGTTCATTACAAGTTACTAAAGATATGATTATTTTAATTATTCTATAGGATTAGTCTTAGCACCGATGGATTGAGAGGATGCTCTCTTTCCTCAAACTATGTGTCAGCATAGGAGTATACTTTACCCTTGCTTTACTAGTGGATCCATTTAGTGCACTTCCTTTTGAAATTTTTCCCGAAATAGGATAGGCTCCTATAAGGCGAAGTTTACATGAAATCCTTCCCGAAATAGGATAAGTTCCCGTAAGGGGGGTTACTTCTCTGAAATGGGATAGGCTCCCTTAAGGTGAAGTATGGTTTACCTTGGCAAATAGACCACCTCTTTACCAATAAGGACTAATCATCGGGATTCCAAGTTTTTGCTTGCTTGGTCTTATTCTTTGTCAGTTGAGGTCTCTTCCCACATATGTATTATGTTTTATACAAGTTGAATGATTTATAAACATGTTTTACTTCAAGCACTGATCATGTATGCCATATTGAGATTACACTTATCTATTGCCTATTTCTATACATTTTGACCGTATTGGTTTATGTCTTGTTGTATTGCATCCTACATACTTAGTACATTCAAACATACTAACGCATACTTTATGCCTACATGATTCACCATATAGGGACCGGAGCTCCTACTGACCATCCTCCACGTGGGTAGTGAGATCCTATGAAGATAAGATTTAGTGAGTCCTCATGTTCAAGGACACTATCTATTTCTCTTGCTATTTCTAAGACTTCTTTATCTTGAACACTTGACATTATGAGGGTGAGCCCAGAAATTGGCCCCGGCTCCATTCTAAGTTTAGAGGTGTTGTTCGAATGTTATGATGTATTTATGCTAAAGGCTTGACTCTTTATGATTTTATGATATCAAAGACTTCCCTTAGTCTCGCTTATCCTTTTTAAATTAACTCTTGTTGTCATTCACTTTGCTTCCGCGGCCAAGGATGTGTGATTGATATACTAAGAGGCTTGTTTGGGTCCCTCTGGGTTCCCATTCGTGTGTCACGTCTAGGTCGTTGGTTTGGATTGTGACTCGTATTTTGATTATCGGCTTTGACTTATTGGCAACTATAGCGATCTTGGGCTAGGCCACCCGGCCTTTGATGCTCGGCTTTGACTTTTTGGCAACTATGGCAACCGGAAACAAATTTTTCAATGTCTTTCTTCATGCCTCCCCACCAAAACACATCCCTCAAATCTCTATACTCTTAGTAGACCATGGGTGTATAGAGTAAGAAGAACCATGAGCCTTATCAAGAATCGTTTATCTCAAGCCATCACCATAAGTCACACACAACCTACCTTGGTATCTAAGGTACCATCTCCCCCTTGGGAGAAAACCTCCACCATTCATCTTTTACCAATGCCTTCAATTCTAACAAAGTGGGGTCAAGATCTTGCTTAGCTTTCACATCCTCAACCAATGAAGATTTAGAACCATCATCAACAAAAACAACACCATAATTACCCTCTTCCAACCTCACTCCCAATCTAGCCAACCGGTGGACCTCCCTAGCCACCTCCTTGCAACTATTATCGAAATGTGCTAGGCTATCTATAGACACCCTACTCAAAGAATCTGCCACAACATTAGCCTTGTCGGGATGATAATGCACACTCATATCATAGTCCTTAAGAAGTTCTAACCACCTTCTTTGCCTCAATTTGAGATCTTTTTAAGTGAACACATATTGGAGACTCTTCGGTGAATACATCGACATGCACCCTATACAAATAGTGATGCCAAATTTTCAAAGCAAATACCACGGCGGCTAGTTCAAGATCATGGCTAGGATAATTATTTTCATGCACTTTGAGTTGTCCAGAAGCATAGGCTATGATCTTACCATTTTGCACTAACACACAACCCAAACCAACCCGGGAAGCATCACAATACACAACAAACCCTTCTAGCCTTTCTGGTAGAGACAAAATAGGATCGGAAACAAGCTTAACCTTCAATGTTTGGAAACTCTTTTCACACTCATCGGTCCACACAATTTTGGCTTTATTTTGAGTCAACTTTGTCATGGACCAAGCAATAGAAGAGAACCCATTCATAAACCTCCGATAGTAACCCGCTAAGCCTAAGAAGCTCCTATTGTCCGATGGGGTCAATGGTCTCGGCCAATAGGCCAATTTCTAATCACATCCAACTTTTTAGGATCCACCTTAATACCATCCCCTGACACCACATCACCAAGGAAGGAAACCACTTTTAACCAAAATTCACATTTTTAATACTTGGCATACAACTTTTCTTCCCTTAATCTTTGCAAGACTATGCTCAAATGAGCCATATATTCCTCCTTACTATGACAATAGATCAAAATATCATCAATGAAGACCACAACAAATGAATCAAGGTAGGGTTTGAAGACCCTATTCATAAGATCCATGAAGATAGTTAGTACATTGGTCAACTCAAAAGACATAACCACAAATTTATATTGCTCATACCTAGTTCGGAAGGAGGTTTTGAGAATATCACACCCCCTCATCTTCACTTGATGATACGCGGACCGAAGATCAATCTTAGAGAAATTGACTAGCCCCTTGCAATTGGTCAAACAAATCATCAATTCTTCAAAGAGGATACCTATTCTTTATGGTGACCTTATTAAATTGCCGGTAGTCAATACACATTTTAAGAGACCCATCCTTCTTCTTCATAAACAACATTGGTGCACTCCAAGGTGATTGGCTAGGCCTAATGAAACCCTTCTCCAACAAGTCCCTCAATTGCTCCTTGAACTCCTTTAACTCTGTCAGGGACATATGGTAAGGGGGAATAGAAATGGGTTGAGTATCGGGGAGGATGTCTATACCAAAATCTATTTCCCCTTCGGGAGGAACACCGGAGAGGTCATTAAGAAAGACATCAAAGAACTCATTTACCACCGGAACCGACTCTATGGGAAGGACTTTGGACTCCACACCCCTAAACCTCACAAGATGACAAAGGCACCCCTTAGAGATCAACTTACGGGATTTAATGCAAAAGATGAATCTACCCTTGACCACCACATCATGACTCTCCCACTCAAGAACGGGTTCATTGGAAATTTGAATTTGACCCTATGGGTTCTACAATTAATAGAGGCATAGTATACATTCAACCAATCCATCCCAAGAATGACATCAAAATCAACCATATCCAACTCAACTAGATCACATTTGGCAATATTTTATACAAAATGCAAATAGGATAATTCTTATAGACTTTTCTAGTAACAATGGATGCATCAATAGGAGTAGACACCTCATATGACTCACACAACAATTCGAGCTAAATATGAAACTTTTTGGCAACAAAAGGTAACAAAAGAAAGAGTGGCACTCGGATCAATTAATGCATACACATCAAAATCAAAGACTTTTAACATACTGGTGATGACATCGGGCACATTATCAACCCATTACCTTCCATGCAAGCATAAAATCAATTATGCCTTAGGGAACCACCTTTATTACCACCTTTACCCAAAGGAACCGCATTGGCGCCCCGCCCTTGAGGACGAACATCCTTACACTTGTTGCGATTTCGAGGGCAATCCATTGCCTTATGCCCCATCTTCCCATAACCATAACAAGCATCGTTATTCCTCAACTATGGGCTACCATGACCCTTACCACACTTCAGACACACATCAATAGGACCTACACCACCAACACCTTGGGCCCTTGAGAAGTCATTGGCAGAAGCATGAGAAGACCCTTGGCGTTGATAGAACCGTCCACCCTTTGGACTTTAGAACCTACCTTCAAACGGGCCCTCTGACCTCATTACTCTTCCTCTTCCTCAACTTTTACTCCTCCATTTGTTCGGCATAGGTCATCAAACGGGACAAATCATGCCACTAATCAACATAGTGGACCAACACTCCTCACTAACCAAGTCGGATACCCCCATCACAAATTTATTTATTCTAGACCTTGAGTCGGCCATCAAGTGTGGAGAATATTTTGAAAGTTTGCTGAACTTGAGGGCATACTCCCTCACACTCGTAGACCTTTGCCTCAAATTTATAAATTCCACCATCTTGGCCTCCCTAAGTTCAAGAGGAAAGAACCGATTAAGAAAAGCCACCTTAAACTCCTCCCAAAGAACCACATTGTTGATTCCCTTCTCCTCCTTCCATTGATTAAGCCATATTTGTCCACCCCCTTGAGTTGGTAAGACGCCAACTCCACCTTTTCTTCCGATCTAACACCCGTAATAGCCAAAACCGTGTAGACCTCATCAATAAACTCTTGAGGGTCCTCATTCACCTTTAACCCATAGAATTCTCTCACCCGAGATGCCGGTGTATGAGTATGAGGGGCTTGGGCCCCTTGATTGGCTTGATTAGCCATAACTTGTGCAAGTTAAGTGAGAGCATCCTGGAGATCACCATGAGTCGGTTGTCCCTCGGGTATGCGGGCTCTTCTTCCTCTTGTGTTAGGCATGATTTATTATAGCAAAGAACAATAGTTAGGGGGGAAACCCTTACCTTAACTTCTATAGGATGACATAGAGTACGAAAAGGGGAACATTTTCTAAAATATCTCAGAGCCTCTTACTTATAGTTTGGTGCACAACACAACTATTAATAAGACTCTAGGGACCCTAAGCAAGCCTCTTAACATATCATTACACATCCTTGATCGCGGAAGCAATAAGATATAACAAGAGATTGTGAATAGGGATAAATGGGGCTAAGGGACAACCTTCATATCATAGACTTCAAGAGTCAAGAGGGAGTCAAAGTTCATAGCATTACATATAACATGTCCGACAACACCTCTAATCATAGAACTTAGTAGAGGCCAAGACAAGCAACCGGGCTCACCCTCATAGTCAAGTACTAAAAAGATAAGAGCGTATGTATACATAGAATAAGATCATAGTCAATGTCCTCGAAGTGGAGGACTCACCAACTAGCTTGAGAGACAATCGTACTAGCCACGTAGAGTAGGAGGATGATTAAGCGAGGCTTCGGTTCCTAATTGGTAACATCATGTAGGCATAGAGTATGCATTCATATGTTTGAATATACTAAGTATGTAGGATGCCATGCAATAATAGATAGGCAACATAGCCAAAATGCAATATCATAGGCAATAGATAGCATAGTAACAATATGACATGAACGAATGATGCTTGAAGTAAGTCATGCATATATAGAACAAAATACATGTGTAGCAATTGACTATAAATATAGAATATCCAAGGCCTACCACCCCCTTTGAGAGGAGAATGAGGTACCAACTCCTCAATACGGTTATATGGGCCTACTAACCCCCCATCCCCATACTAGGCAACCAAGGTACACACCCCTCGATGTGGTTAATGAGGTACCAACCCCAGAATATGGTTATATGGGCCTACTACCCCGGTACTAGGCAATCAAGGTACCAACTCGTCGATGTGGTTATATGGGCCTACTACCCCCCGTACTAGGCAACTAAGGTACCAACCCCTCGATGTGGTTACCCGGGCCTACAAAACCCCGAGCTAATCTGGGTCAACTCACAACACTATAAAAGTTCATCATGAAATTAATATATATACAACATACTTTTATCATCATAAATTCATATATCTCATATGCTAAGCATTAGGCCTTCAACAACATAAGAATCATAATCCAGACATTTTATTAAACACTTGGTGGGTGGGTAATGCTAGTGTAAAACCATGCAATTAGGGAGTGAAATCATGCAAGAAATCTAGAAATAAATCATCCCACAAATACTTGATAACACCACCATACAATATACATTAATATCCCTCATCAAATCTCAAGTTAGATCCAAGTTCATAGATCAAAACATGCTAAAACAGTTACACGTTTACAAAATCCCAACATCATTCATAATCAAATTCATAGTAATAGACCCACATGTAAAATTAACTTAAAAACATATAAATTAGATGAAATAGAAGCTTGGGCACCATGGGTGGAAAGACCCAATGGTTGAAACCTATATACCTTGAATTTGGAGAAACCTTGAAGAAGATTGGAGATGGAGACTTGAAGCTTGAATGAGAACCTTAAGATTCGGATGAGTTTTGGGACTTGAAATTTGGAGGTGAAATATTGCCTAAGTGTTTAAGAGAGTATTGGAGAATGTCTTGAATGATATGAGGGTAAAATAAGGCTAAGTATAGGTATTTTCACGTAAGGAAGGACTTAGGCCGAAGACCCAAAAGTCTCGGACCGACTTAAAAAAAACTGCACAAAATACACGTCGCTCTAGGGACGCGCAGAGCTCATTGGAAATTGATTTTTAGGAAAATGAAATTGCATTTCGTTTACTCTAAAATTAGGATTAGACCCATTTTCGACTCAATTTGATCCTCTGATCACGAATATGAAGTCGAGTTTTTGATATCACGCATGGATTTTGAGATATATAGATATTATGATTTCGGGCACTTCCAAGGCATATTTTTGGGCACTTTTTGGGGTCATTTTACTTTACTCCATTCAAATTTATTTTATCATACTCAAGGACGAATGTTTCCAAAGGGAAGATATTGTAAGCCTTGCTTAAAAGGTCAGAATCCAGAAAGCAGTGCATGATTAGATTCTAGTGAAGGGTTGTACGAGCCCATCTACTATTTGTGGTAGGTTTTAAGGGCTGTAAATAGGACTTGTTGATGGGGATCAGAATTGATAAAAATTTTGAGATCTGAGAGTCAAGGTATTAAGACATGAATGACCCATAAAATGGCCTGCGATTCATATATAGTGGCTCGTACACTAGGGACCAAAGCAAGTTTCTAAAGTTGGGAAAGGGTCACTAGATGAAGGCTTTTACAAATGATAGTCATGTTTTCATAGTTGGACTCTAAGATGAGAGTGTGGGTAGTTCTACATGGGGTCTTTATGACTAGTAGATTCAACTACCAGTTGTAGTAGGGTGTTCGTGGATTGAGTTTTAGAGGGCAATTTTAGTAACCCAAGGTTGTAATTAGATGAAACCCCTAACCTATGAGCCATAGAATAATCTATCACCCGTAGATCATGCCCATATATGGTACCCAACAATTTTAATGAGGGTTATTTTTTACATTGCCCCCGCACCCTAAGTCCAATACTACATCAGTTAACATTTAAATCTACCCATATTAGCCACATTCCCTCCCATTTCACTCTCATTCTCTCCATCTCGAATTTCTCCATAGTTCTTTGTAACACCTAGAGAAAAGATGAAAATACCCCTAGAATTGGCCTTGCACGTAACGTATCTTCCCTTACTCTGCTTGAAAATTCAAGACCGAATTTGCGATCAGTACAAAAAATCTAGTCGAAAAATGATCTCGACTCGACAAAACCACAAAACAACACAAATTATTTTTCTTCAAGAAAGCTCAAAACAATGGAGTTTCGGCGCCCCTTCCTTAACTCGGAGTGGATGCAGAACCACAATTGGAATTTTCTTCGAAATTTTGAAAAGTTGAAAAATTCGCGAAAGTGTGCTAAAACACACTAGTGCACGTCGCGCACTAGTGTAGTAGAGGGATAGTTTCATTTTTTTAAGGGGAGCATTAAATTTGACTTTTTCCACACCCCATATCCTAAACTAAGTCGGTTTTTAATATGAAATAAGTTCAAAAAATGTATTATTATTCATTCATACGTTCAGATAATCAAACCCTTTTCAAGAACTTACGCTCAGGAATCCAAGAAACGATAGTAGGGCTTAGGGATTTCTCCAACTCTTCAAGAAATTCCCTCTAAGGTATGTAAGGCCACTCTTAAACCTACTATTTTGAGTATATTTTCAAAGATAAAAGTTATTTCACTCATGAACTTTCAAGAACTAGAGATATTAAGTTTCCGTAACTTTTGTGAAAGCATGTTAATTTCTATGGTACACATAGAGTCTTGATGAATACTATAATTCTTAACTTTTATATTACGTAGTCAAAGTATTGTTATCAAGTTATATCCATTTGGGCACAAGATTTGTGATTATTGAAGTTTCTTGAAAATCTTGATAATACTTCAAGAAAAGAAAGACTAGTTTGAGAATCTTTAAGCTAAGTTCAAGAAGGGCATTTTAAAAGGTTATTTTCTGCATACAAGTCAAGAAAAATATAATTTATTCTGGGTCATTGAGTTGATTTTAGTTCTTAGTTAAGTTAAAGAATTTAGTTGAGAAAAGTTTAAGAAAAGTAAAAGCTGGGCAAAGTCCCTGAAAGATAAGATTTCAAGAATTTATGATCACTCATATGTAAAGTATTTTGGGAGTAGTATTGAGCACCGATATGAGTGAGAGTAGAATAAATCACTCACACTCGTAAACTATGTAGCCAACATAGGATAGGATTGTACTATAGTACCTTCCTCCGTAGCCACTAAGATGGCCCAGATTTGGGATGGATCCGCTCCCATAGCACTTCGTCCCCTACCTCGGCAAAGTATGGGATGGCTTTGGCAGCTTGGGTAAGACGTTGTATCACCATGAATCTCATAATAGTGGTTGTCGGTTAGAGAAATTCCCCAACCTAAGAAACTTATGTTTTACTTACTATTTTCAGCATATTATTTTTATCATGTTATTTTCAGCATACCAGCCTAGACAATTATTGCTAATTAACTATGATTCATGATTATGTTTTTTTGACAAGCATTTATGATATACTGTTTAAATGTGTTGGCCCTCTTACATATCGTACATTCTATGTACTGATGTCCTTAGGACCTGCATCATTTTATTATGCAAATGCAGGTGGCCGAGTTCCTCAACAGTCGCTCCGTTGAGAACTTGAGATCCTTCAGACTAGTGGTGAGGCCTCTTCTCAGTCAGAGGCTCATGGTTTATGTTATTTTCTTTTAGTCTTTACTTTTATTTCTAGCTACTTGGGGCCTGTCTCAGTAGCCATTTTTAGACAGCTTAATAGAGGTTCCATGGGTGACATGTTTAGTATTTCAGTTTTCAGTTGTTCAGATATTAGTTAAAAGCCTTTTTATTTTCTTTTGCAGATAGTTACGAACTATCTTATTATTTCTTTAGCCTTCCATTGTTATTAAGTTTTCCGTTGAGTAAGTAACCAGGCCAAGTGGTTCGCTTGGGACAAAAAATGATTTTCGATTGCCGGCCATTTCCAGGGTGTAGTCTCGGGGCATTAGAAACTTGGTATCAGAGCATAAAGTTCAAGAGTCCTAGAGAGTTTATGGAACTGTGTCTAGTAGAGTCTGTATTATAGGTGTGAAGTGCGCCATATCTATAATAGGGAGGCTATGGGACATTAGGAAACATCATCACTACTTGTCATTGTTTGTCTCGTGCTTCAGAGTATATCTCTGTGAAGTCCCTTTCTATGTTTTTTTGGATTATGCCTCGCCTCAGAGCTAACGGACCGGTCATGGGTAGAGGATGCCCAGCCAGAAGGAACGCAACCAGACTGGCAGAATTCTTGAGGAACCCAGAGGCCCAGCTGTGCCTGTGGAGCAGCCACAGCAGGCAGACATTTCTAATGTTAAGCTCTGCTAGGCCATCCAGACTTTGGTTAAGGCGGTCACTACTCAGGGAGGTCGTAGGGAGATGGTAGGAATGAGGGGGCGGATACCACCAGATTTAGAGAGTTTCTGAGAATGAACCCACTAGAGTTCACGGGGTCTGATATGAAGGAGGATCCCGAGAACTTCATCGAGGAGCTTCGGAAGGTATTTCAGCTGATGCGGATAGCTGATACTGAGTGGGTTGAGTTGGCTGCCTACCAGCTCAATGGGTAGCTAAACTCTGGTTTGACCAGTGGAAAGGGAGTAAGCAGAAGGGGCGCCAGCAATTACTTGGGCAGTGTTTGAGGAGGCCTTTCTGGGATAGTACTTTCCCCAGGAGACAAGACAGGCTAAGGTAAGAGAGTTTCTAAACTTGAAACAAGAGAATATGAGTGTCGGGAGTACAGCCTCAAGTTTACTTAGTTGTCCCGTTACGCAGCTATAGTGGCAGATATGAGGACTAGGACGGATTTCTTCGTTTTGGGCTCTCTCCAATGACTAAGAGTGAGGGTAGGAATGCGAGGTTTATTGGAGATATGGATATAGCCCAGTTGATGACGTATGTGCAGCAGGTAGAGGACAAAAAGATGCAGGATAGGGAGGATTTCAGAAGTAAGAGGGCTAAGACATCAGGTCAGGAGTCAGGTAAGAGAGGGACTATAGGTGGAGGTCACTCATCTTTTCAGTCTAAGACAGCCGGACCAATACCTTCATCTACCAGTGCACCTGCACTGAGGGTCAGGAATGAGCAGGTTTCTAGGTAGCCAGTCACCAGGTAGCGTAGCTCCAGGATCAAACAGCTATTCTACTTATGGTAAGTGTGGTAGATCTCATCCCAGAGAGTGCCTTATGGGCAGAAATGGTTGTCTAAAATGTGGTTAGGTGGGGTATTTCTTGAAGGATTGTCCTATGGGGAAGTAGAATATGAAATACACCAGATCACAGACAGTCTCTTCAGCACCGCAGGGTAAGCCACCTCTCAGGGGTACTACAACAGGGACAAGCGAGGGCACAAACCGCTTGTATGCCATGGGCACTAGACAGGAGCAGGAGAACTCACTAGATGTGGTTACGGTTATGCTCAAAATATTTACTCATGATGTTTATGCGTTATTAGACCCAGAAGCCATATTGTCTTTTGTAACCCTATATGTAGCTGTGAAGTTTGGGGTTAATCCAGAATGTCTTCATGAGCCTTTCAGTGTTTCTGCTCCTACTGGAGAGTCTATTATAGCCCAAAGAATTTATAGGGTCTATCCAGTCTCTATTTATCATAAGACTATTATAGATGATTTAGTGGAGTTAGATATGGTAGAGTTTGATGTCCTCCTAGGCATGGATTGGCTTCTTGCTTGGTATGCCTCTGTAGATTGCAGAACCATAGTAGTCAAGTTTCAGTTTCCTAATGAACCGGTCTTAGAATGGAGGGGTAGCTCAGTTTTTCCTGAGGAACAGTTTGTTTCATATCTCAAAGCTAGAAAGTTGATTTCCAAAAGGTATGTACATCACCTAGTCAGAGTTCAGAATTCTCATACCGAAGCACCATCTCTTCAGTCTGTTCCCGTTGTAAGTAAGTTCCCATAAATCTTTCCTGAGGATCTTCTCAGAGTCCCTCCTGATAGGGAGATAGATTTTGGGATAGACACTCTTCTAGATACTCAGCCTATATCTATTCCTATATACTGAATGGCTCCTTCGAAGCTAAAAGAGTTAAAGTTATAACTGAAAGATCTTTTAGATAAGGGTTTCATTAGACCAAGCGTCTCACCTTGGGATGCTCCAGTTCTTTTTGTGCATAAGAAGGATGGTTCTCTTCGGATGTGCATAGATTACCGTCAATTGAACAAGATCACCATTAAGAATAAGTATCCTCTTCCAATAATTGATGACCTATTCGACCAACTTCAGGGTGCTACCTATTTTTTCTCTTCCCAAAATTGATGAACTATTTGACCAACTTCAAGGTGCTACCTGTTTTTCTAAGATAGATCGTATCACCAACTCAAAGTTAGAGAGAAAGATATCCCTAAGACAGCTTTCTAAACTCGATATGGTCATTATTGAGTTTTTAATCATGTCCTTCAGGCTAACAAATGCATCGGCAGCTTTCATGGACCTTATGAATAGGGCATTGAGGCCGTACATATATATGTTCGTGATTGTGTTCATAGATGACATCCTGATCTACTCCTGTAGTAAGGAGAAGCATGCAGACCATCTTAGAGTTATCGTTCAGATGCTTAAGGATCAGTATCTATACGCTAAGTTTTCTAAGTGTGAGTTTTATTTGGAGTCTATGGCATTTCAGGGGAACATTATGTCTGGTGAGGGTATCCCAGCTGATTCCCAAAAGACTAAGGCAGTAAAGATTTGGCCACGGCCCACAACTCCCACAGAGATAAGGAGTCTCTTAGGCTTGGCGGGGTACTACAGACAATTTGTAGAGGGGTTTTCTTCTATTTCAGCTCCCTTAACCAAGTTGACTCCAAAGAAGACTAAGTTCGAATGGTCAGAAGCTTTTGAGAAGAGTTTCCAAGAGTTGAAGACTAGGTTGACCACAGCCCCAATCTTATCCCTCCCAGATGGAGTTGATGATTTCGTGGTTTATTGTGATGCGTCCAAAGTAGGCTTGGGTTGTGTATTAATGTAGAGAGGCAAGGTGATAGATATTCCTCTAGAAAACTTAAGATTCATGAAAAGAATTACCTAACTCATGATCTTGAACTTGTTGCGGTGGTATTTGCTTTGAAGATCCGGAGATACTATCTATATGGTGGGCACGTGGATGTATTCACAGAGCACAAGAGTTTGCAATATGTGTTTAGCCAGAAGGAGCTAAACTTGAGACAGAGGAGATGGTTGGAACTACTGAAAGACTATGATATGAGTATCCTCTATCATCCAGGTTAAGCTAATATGGTTGTTGATGCTCTTAGCAGGGTGACCATGTGGAGCACAACCCATGTTGAGGCTGAAAAAGAAAGAGTTAGCTAAGGAGGTCCACAGACTAGCCTGTATGGGGGTTTAGATTGAAGATTCTGACGAAGGTGGGGCCATTGTCAGAAATGTGTCAGAGTCATCTTTGGTGGTAGAAGGGAAAGAAAAGCAAGATAAGGATCCCATCTTTCTCCAATTGAAAGAAGATGTTCAGAAACAGAAAGTATTAGTGTTCTCAAAAGGGGGAGATGGTATCCTGAGATACCAAGGCAGGTTGTGTGTGCCGAATGTATACGGTCTTAGAGATAGGATCTTGGCTGATGCTCATAATGCAAGATACTCTATCCACCCTGGTGCAACAAAGATGTATAGAGATTCGCGGAAAGTCTATTGGTGGGACGGTATGAAGAAGGACATTACAGAGTTCGTGTCTAGATGCCAAAACTGCCAACAAGTTAAGGTTGATCACCAAAAGCCTTGTGGTGTAGCCCAGAACATAGAGATTCTGGAATGGAAATGGGAGATAATTAATATGGACTTTGTAACAGGATTCCCTCGATTCCGTAGACAGCATGATTTGATATGGGTCATTGTAGACAGAATAACCAAGTCAGCTCACTTTCTACCTGTCAAGATGATTGATACAGCTGAGGACTATGCCAGACTCTATCTTAAAGAGATTGTTAGGCTGAACGGAGTCCCTATATCCATTATTTCAGACAGACGAGCCCAATTTACAGCACAGTTTTGGAAGTCCTTTCAAAAAGGGCTTGGTACAAAGGTGAATCTTAGCACAGCTTTCCATCCACAGACAAACGGGCAAGCAGAACGAACTATACAAACCTTGGAAGATATGTTGAGAGCTTGTGTGATTGACTTTAAAGGTAATTGGGATGATCATTTACCCTTGATTGAGTTCTCTTATAATAATAGTTTTCAGGCCAGCATACAGATGGCACCATATGAGGCTCTTTATTGGAGAAGGTGTAGATCACCCATAGAGTGACTTGAAGTTGGTGAGGCAGGGTTGATAGGACCTGATCTAGTCCATCAGGCTATGGAAAAAGTTAAGTTCATCCAAGAGAGGCTCAAGACAGCTCAGAGTAGACAAAAGTCATACACAGATATTAGAAGGAGAGATTTGGAGTGTGAGGTAGGCGATTGGGTGTACTTGAAGGTATCTCCAATGAAGGGAGTTATGAGATTCGAGAAGAAGGGGAAACTCATCCAACGATACATTGGGCCATATCATATTCTGAGAGGAGTGGGTAGCATTGCTTACGAGTTAGAGTTACCAGCAGAGTTAAGTGCGATACACCCGGTGTTTCATATTTCCATGCTTAAGAAGTGCTTGGGAGATCCCTTGCCAGTTGTCAGATTAAGGACAACTTGTCTTATGAAGAGATTGAGGTGCAAATATTAGACCAGAAAGTTCGCAAGTTGAGGACCCAAGAGATAGCTTCGGTCAAGGTATTATGGACAAACCAATTCATGGAGGAAGCCACGTGGGAAGCAAAAGCAGACATGAAGGCCAAGTATCTACACTTGTTCATTGGCCTAAATGAGGATCTTGGAGGTAAACTTTCGTATTTTCACCTTGAAGATTTATGTTTACTAAGTTAGGAAATCTTGTGGGTTGAGCTAGCTTTGTTCGTATCTTTATCATTCTACGATGAATGATCCCAAAGGGGAGATATTGTAACACCTAGTGAAATGACAAAAATACCCCTAGAATTGACCTTGCGCGTAACGTATCTTCCCTTGCTTTTTTTGAAATCCGAGATTGGATTTGTGATCAGTGCGAAAAATTGAGTCGAAAAATGGTCTCGATTCAACAAAGACTCGAAAAAATGAGAATTATTTTTCTTCAAGAAAGATGAAAACAGTGGGGTTTCTACGCCCCTTCCGTGACGCAGAGTGGACATGAAAGCACACTTGGAATATTCTCCAAAATTTTGAAAAGTTGAAAAATCACGAAAGTGTGCTAAAACACACTAGTGCACGTCATGCACTAGTGTGGTAGAGGGAAAGTTTCATTCTTTTAAGGAGAGGGGTAAATTTGACTATTCCCACACCCCATATCCTAAACTAAGTTAGTTTTCAATATGAAATAAGTTCAAAAAAAACATATTATTATTCATCCATATGTTCAGATAATCAAACCCTTCTCAAGAATTTACGCTCAGGAATCCAAGAAATGATAGTAGGGCTTAGGGATTTCTCCAACTCTTCAAGAAATTCCTTCCAAGGTATGTAAGGCCACTCTTAAACCTACTATTTTGAGTATATTTTCAGAGATAGAAGTTATTTCAATTATGAACTTTCAACAACTAGAGAGATTAAGTTCCCGTAACTTTTGTGAAAGCATGTTAATTACTATGGTACACATAGAGTCTTGATAAATACTATAATTCTTGACTTTTATATTACATAATCAAAGTATTGTTATCAAGTTATATCCATTTGGGCACAAGATTTGTGATTATTGAAGTTTCTTGAAAATCTTGATAAGACTTCAAGAAAAGAAAAACTAGTTTGAGAATCTTTGAGTTAATCTCAAGAAGGGCATTTTTAAGAGGTTATTTTCTGCATACTAGTCAAGAAAAATCAAATTTATTCTAGGTCATTGAGTTGATTTTAGTCTTCAGTTAAGTTAAAGAATTTAGTTGAGAAAAGTTTTAAAAAAAGTAAAAGCTGGGAAAAGTCCCCGAAAGATAACATTTCAAGAATTTATGATCACTAAGTATGAGCTATATAAAGTATTTTGAGAGTAGTATTGAGCACCAATATGGGTGAGAGTAGAATAAATTACTCACACTCATAAAATATGTAGCCAGTACAGGATAGGATTGTACTATAGTACCTTCCTCCTTAGCCACTGAGATGGCCCAGATTTGGGATAGATCGACTCCCCTAGCACTTCGTCCCCTACCCTAACAAAGTACGGGACGACTTTGGCAACGTGGGCAAGATGCTTTATCACCATGAAGCTCATAGTAGTGGTTGTCGGTTAGAGAAACTCTCAAAGATAAAAAAAATTATGTTTTACTTACTATTTTCAGCATATTATTTTTAGCATGTTATTTTCAGAATACCAGCTGGGACGATTATTGCTAATTAAATATGATTCATGATTATGTTTTTTTGAGAAGCATTTATGATATACTGTTTAAATGTTTTGGCCATCTTACATACCGTACATTCCACGTACTTACGTCCTTAGGACCTGCATCATTTTATGATGCAGGTGCAGGTGATCGAGTTCCTCAGCAGCCGCTCCGTTGAGAACTTGAGAACTTTCAGACTAGTGGTGAGGCCTCTTCTTAGTCAGAGACTCATGGTTTATGTTATTTCCTTTCAATCTTTACTTTTATTTCTGGCTACTTGGGGCCTGTCTCAGTAGCCCTTTTCAGACAGCTTAGTAGATGTTCCATGGGCTACATGTTTAATATTTCAGTTTTCAGATATTCAGATATTACTTAAAAGCCTTTTTATTCAATTATGCAGACAATTACGAACTATCTTATTGTTTCTTTAGCCTTCCACTGTTATTAAGTCTTCCATTGAGGAAGTAACCCGGCCAAGTGGTTCGTTTTGGACAAGAAATGCTTTTCGAGTGTCAGTCATGTCCAGGATGTAGGCTCGGGGCGTGACATTCTTCTAAGGCTTTCCACACCTAAGACTCAAGAAGGAGAGAAGGTGGGGTTTCAAGGTTTTCTTCTCTAATCTCAATTTTATTTCATAAAATCCTATGTATGCGGATTTTATTTGTGGGTTCGTTCCACACATGAAGCCTTAGTAATTTCATTATTTTACTTTGTTTCAAGTTATGAAATCTTTTTGAGTTTTATTATGTCTATCTAACATTTATACCATAATGTATTTACAGCCATATGAGTTATCTTGATATGAAGTTATGATGTGTTATGAAAGGTTGATGACCTATAAGATGTTTCCATGATTTGCTACCTTGGATTTTGAAAGCTAATGGTGGGTTGTTCTATGAATGATTTTCAATGATGAGTTTATGATGATTATGCATTTTTGTCTTGCTTTGCATGACTTTTAAAGATTGCAGGCATTGAATTCGCCAAAGTTGTATACTATGTTTTCAATTAAGTATGATTACGACTGAAGAAAGGTTTCAAATATATGATAATGAACGTTTATAAAAATTATAAAGTATTTACGAAGGTCTTTTATGAATGTCTGGAAGATGGTGATAAAAATCAAAATTCTCACGAAAGATGGATCCTCTTGTGATAAGGACGATTCTCACTTGAATGGATCATAATATTTTAAAGAGCTACTCCTAATATGGGATTTGACTTAGCACCGAACGAGGCTTGAGCTTGGGTTCAGTAAGGGAATGCTAGTACCAATCTCCTATCTCATTAGCTAGGTGCCACCATAGGAGCCTTTTTAAGTTAAGGCTAGTGGATCCATAAAAGTATAAATCAAAGTTAAAGATGTGCATGCATAGGTTGTTGGAGTTCTACTTGGCAAATAGTCACCTCGGCCAATGTAGGGAGTTATATTGGATTTCATGTAGTAACTCGCATGGTCTTATATGTCAGTTATAGTCTCCTCCTGCATAAACATGTATATGATGACTTGAGATATTTACGTTGCTCCAAATAATGTTTAAAAACACATTGATCATTCATTTTCTCCTTTGTTTTATTCCCTCGCTATGATTATATATGCATATTGCTTACTATGATATTATAGTTTGTTGTTCCATTACATCCAACATACTTAATACATTCAAAGTACTAATGGATTTTCATCAAGATAGGGCCTCAATTCCTTTACCGAGTTCTCGACTTTCTTTAAGTATTTTCATCGAAGTACGTGAGTATTCATCCATGGGTCTCTTCCACTCACGAAATGCAAAGTGTCTTTCACTTTTCAATGAATTTCAATCAAGTGAGTTTTTGAATTTTCATGATTCCTACACAATTGCATATATTATGATTTATATTACGCTTTTTGACTTATTTCAACATTAATTGATGTTAATTTCGTGAAGTTGGTGGATTTCAAGTGACTTCTCTATAAGGCTACCTAGGATTCATGGGTATGAATATGCATGGGTTCCTAAGATTTCAATTAATGTTCTTCATTTCAATTATGCTTGATTTTATTGATTTATATGTTTTTAGAATGATTTGAGATGAAACCATGAAAGTTTCCTAGCCTACTATGAACTATGATCATGAAAGAAAAAGGACATCTTCAAATATTAAAATATTAAACACCTGGAGAAGTGAAAGCAAAATAATTAACTATACAGTAAAATAATCTACATATACGACAATAATAAATAATATGCTAATGATGTAAAGCTAGAGAAAATATAAAATAAAGAATTAAATAATTAAATGGATTAAAGTTTATAGTCTAAACTTTCGATTTGACTACTAAAATATTAAAAGTTGTCACAGTTTTTAAATATTATAAAGGATTATATTTTTAATGCAATGAAGTGTTTTTATATTGCCGTGCGAAACGTAAATAAGTTTACTACCAGTGAAACTATACCACTTAAATTAAAATGGAAAGACACAAGATATAGGAACTTAGTCCATGTACATACTGTCGCAACAGTTGAGCTTTATCTTTACGCTGAGTTAGACGGAAGATACCTGAAATGCTCGACTAGGCATAGAAGTGTATTATTCCAACAAAATAGGGAACGCCACATGCACTGCCTTAATGTTCTGATCCTTTTTTTATTTCTATCTTTATAAGATAAGATATATTTCTTTATTAAATTTTATCCATATATCATATGATCTTTTAATATTAGTTTGACGAATCGGATAGGGAATAGGGAGTCAGAGGTGTTGGTTACGACAGAATCTAAAATAAAATTCAATGGTTCAAAAAGGCAATCTTTATTGCCGTAGGGTAGGGAAGGGAGCAAAATGTTGCTTGGCCTCGAAAGCATAGGAGCACCGAAGAATCAAATCTTTTAATTACCTAATTAATACTGGATTCCCTCTTTTTTGTTTATTTGATCGCTGCTATCATTTAAAATCTTTACACATCTACTGAAACTGTATTTAAGCATTACAATAGTAGTTTGATCAAATTATCTTATTTTTTCTTAATTAGGTGTTAAATACTAATGACTGAATAAGTGGGGAATTGAAATGATTGATACCTTCTTTTAAATAATAATAATAAATATTTGAGAAAAATGTGGTGCTTTTATCACTCATCCCAAGAAAATAAATATTTTCTTTATCGAGTTAATGTTACATATGGTTACTCAACTATGAATTTCTTTTCATTGAAAGTAACTTACCTTTCATTTTAACTCCAAAAGTAACTCAACTATGGATTCTTTTCTTAAAAAGTCACTCAACTTTGATTTTTAACTTAAAAGTCACTCAATTATTAATGTTTTACTCTCAAAGCACTCGACTTATTTAATTAATTTTAATTTTTAACCAATATTTTAACATTTGTAAATATGTCCATTTAAACTATTTAATGACTAAAAAATATAATATGGACCAATTATTTGATTTTTTTCAAATCAAATAATTTTTCCAATCTTCCATAAAATTTTGCAAAATTTATACTCCAATCACTACTATGCAAGTATGAAATCAAGAAAATAATTGTATCCAAAAAGCCCAATTCGTTTTTTTTTTCACTCATTTCAACATTTATTGATATATCTACTGGATTATGTTTTGGTTAATCTAGTGTATCGTCTTAAATTTTATTGGATATTTGAAAAATTATTTGATTGAGAAAAATTAAATAATTGGTTCATATTATATTTTTAGCGTGTTGGATCATTAAATGATCTAAATGAATATATTTTAAGTTTTTAAAATATTAGTTAGAAATAAAAATTAATTAAATAGGATGAGTGACCTTAAGAGCAAAACATTGATTATTGAGTGTCTTTGAAGTTGGATGACTTTCTGAGAAAAAAATCCATAATTTAGTGACTTTGAAGTTAAAAATGAAAGTTGAGTGACTTTCTATGAAAAGAATCCATAGTTAAGTGACCATATGTGATATTAACTCTTTCTTTATCTTAATTGATTGTCTTGGTTTGAATTTACATAAAATTTATGAAATAGAGTTGTTTATGAATCTTGTGGTATTAAACTAAAATATATGTAATGTTTTAAATTTCATAGTCTTAAACTTGTGGTGTCGAATACTGAAATTAGAAAACATATTAATAAATATAGAAAAATAATTTTTTTGTCAAGAACCATAAAAAATACGTAAATTTAGATAGTAATATGATCAAAATTTATATCGTGATTCTGAATATTGTACAACAAGATACAATTTTTGTTTAGGAGAAGGGACATATTTACCCTTGTATTTTACCAAAAAGGTTATATTTGGCCTTCGATATACTTTTTCAACATAATCCCTTTTAATGCAAACATTAGGGCCATATTTAATCGTGTACTTTCAAAAAGAGTCATATTTACTTCTATGATGTTAAGTCCTCATGACCTCAGTATATTTGTCTTTTTCTTCTAATTTTATATGTCATACTTGTCCTTACTACCATTTATCGTGAAAAATAGAGAGGAAAAAAAACGGGGGCGTGAGGCGAGGTGGGCTAGTTACATAAATAATATATTGTATAACATTAATTGTGAGTTTTAGTACAAAATTTACTTTTATGGTAAATAACTCTATTTTTCTTATACGAAATAGCAAAAGGGGAATAAATGCACCTTCCTTTTTTTTTTGTCCCTGTTTATTTATCACTCTTGAAAAAATTATTTATGGTAGAGGCACAACAAACAAAAGTTATGCGAGGCATCCTAAACTTTAAAGCTCCAAAATTTAAGAAGAAAGAGAAAATATATTATATTCGTCTCATTTTATGTGACACTATTTGATTTGACACAATGTTTAAGAATTAAAAAAAGAAAAACTTTTAAAACTTGTGGTCTAAAATTATTCTTAGATATTTGTGTGACTGAGAATCATTTCAGAGTAAAAAGAGAATTTTAAAGGTAAATTATTTACAATTTAAGTAAAATAATATTTTTTTGAGACGGACCAAAAAGAAAAAGGCAACACGTAAAATGAATTGAGTAGAGTAATTAAGATTGACAAGACCCAACAAAATTACATTATTAAATAAAATAAATAAATAAATAAATAAATAAAATAAATAAATTATGGATTCCACTATTCTTTATAGCTCATCATATCCCAAAGAACAAGAAAAGTTCTGAACTTCTTTCTTCTTCAACTTAGAACGTTTTTCTTCTTCTATTTCCTTCTAAATTGAAAGTTTTATCAAAATTATATCTCTCAATATTAAAAATATACAATTTCTTTCAATGTAAGAAAATTTGATGGAACTAATTTTGTCACAAATATTTGTTGAAATTATTTTTGCTAGAAAATTTTCAGTATAACATCCTCAAAAACAATAAAATAAAATAAATAAAGATTCAACTTATAAAATTTGCAATTTTTGAAAGCCCGTGAAAGTTATATTAGCGTCCAAACATAGTTGAAGATGTTTACACAATACAAGTCTTGATATAAGTATTTAAATAAGAAAAAAAAATCAATTTCAAATTTAAATATTTAAATGGAAAATTGACACGGAAGGTGTAGATATTCAAATTCGATAAGAAAATCAATATTTAAAATCTAATAAGGAAAAGTAAAGATATATCATTTTTTAAGAAAAAAAGATTATTTGGAAAATATCAAAGATAAATTGTGTCCGAGGATAATCAAGCTCTTTAAAAGTTTACTTTAAAATTAAAAATTTTATCAAAATCAAAACTATATTTTTCAGTATTGAAATCGACATTTTTTTCCTAATGTCAAAAATATTTACACTATAACTTAATTATATGCTTGTATTAAGATTTTCTCTGAAAATATTCAAAAAATATGAGGTTTAATTTAAAATTTTAAAAACTTTGATAAAATAATTTAATAATATTTTAAAAATTCAAATGAAATTGATCCATGTACACTTCTACAATTTATAATTTATGACTTACAATATTATGTTTATCAAACTTATAATATTTTTTTCCTTTTGTATGCTTTAAAGTTAGAAATGGGTCCACTAAATCCAAGTGTCAAAGAATTGGTAGAGCCTCACGCAACTTTTATTTGTTGTGCCTTTCTCGTAATAAATTTTTTCTATCAACTCCGTCCCGCTCCTTCCGCAGCTTTCTCTTTATTTCTCTCTTTCTCCTTCTTCTCCTTTCTTCTATCTCTTTCTCTCTCTCTTTCTCTTCTTTAAAAAATTCTATATTTTGATTTGTGAGAACTGACATTTTTTTTTTAAGATATGAAAATGATTATTTTTCTGTAATTGTAATTTAAATTTAATAAAATATACATATTATAGATATTTTTAATACTTATGGCGAATATATGACTAATATATTTTTAATAGGATAATATATTTTAACATCATTAGTAAGAGAAAAAACATAAAAATTAATTATGATACATTTTGAATTCAATACTAATAAATATTATAGGTTTATCTCAATGCACACGACGACTATAAAACTAAAATATTTTTAATAAGAATGAAGTATTATGTGTTAATTTTAAATATTTTAGTATAATTTAGTTAATTTTAAATTATAAGAAATGTATTATATTTGTTGAAATAAAAATAATAAAATTCATAGCAATGTATTTTATTAAATTTGAATAGTATTACAATTGTCATTTATATTTAATATATTGTTAATACAATTGTAATACAACTTTTCAAAGATGTAGCTTTCCTTCTCTGGTGATTCACCACCACCAGACTATCATCAAACTATCAGTAGCTCAAGATAATTCCAAAACAAATTAACATGCAATCCACCCACCGCCATGTAATGATCCTTCAGGTTATTTCTGTAATTTTGTGGCTAGTTTGTTGATTTTTGAGCATGTGTATAATGACTTTGAACCATTGGTGAATTGTTGAGACTGTTGGGGTAGTTATTTGTTAGGTTCTTGGGAGTTATGTGAATTTTTGAGTTAATTGGGGAACTATACCTGTAAAATGAAATTTTCAAGTAAAGCCATAGTAAATGGCCTTAGAGTGGAATTCTAACGATTTCATTAGCTCTAGTCCGATTAGGCTAGAATCATGTTCGATGCAATTATATCAGAGATGGTTGATGTTCACGCTCCAATAACAAAGTGGTCGCAGTTAGTAATAAACCTAACCGAAGGTTAGAGTTGAATCCATAGGGAATACATGGTTTGACCAAGTTGATCCACTAACAATCATTTCAAGCATTGATCACTATATTTTCTAAAATGGGGAGGGGAGGGGGGTGGTTGATTCAAGTAGAAGAACAAAAATAAACACTACGCTAATTATGTAAGAAGACAATCAAATTGAAGAACAACTTGGAAATTGTGTTCCCCATGATTCGTTGACTCAATACGCTAGAAAACATAACCCTAATTGGGAATTCGCATACAGGACGGTAACTTAGGTTCTTCCATCCCTCTTGTGAAGGTGAGGATGAATTTCACCATGGCGCTTGGTCGGCAACCATGGTGTGCGAACTAACCGTTACCCATTATCCCAGTCAACCTCCCCTTGGTCAGATTTGGTTGATTAGACGAGAATACATCAATTAAATCCTGTCATTTACTTTTCTTTTCCTATTTGTCACTACCTTGGTCGGGATCATGATAGTAGGAAGAGTTTGTTGTTGGCCACCACCAAACAATAAGCAAAGCAAAGGGAATTAAACAATATATGCAAAACCCCAATCAAAGAAATGCATAAAATCTAGGTTATTTCAAGTCAACTACTCATGGTTCCCACAACCCCAAGTTGTGGGTGCTTAGCTACTCATGGCTAAGGCAAACTCAACAACAATGAATGTAAGAGACATGGTTGAGAGTTTACCTAAAATAATGAAGAACAAGAATACCTTGAAGTTGGAAACCACAAGCTTTGATTAAAGGAAGATGAGTACAATGTGATTTTCTAAACCCCGAAAGTGGGTCTTCCAATTAAAAATCAAAATCTACACTACACCCTAAAAATATTCTAGAGAGAATATTCAAAGTGCGGAATCTGAGAAATATTCCAAAGTCTTCTGGCTAAAACCCTAACATTAACTATCTATACTATTTATAAAAATACCCTAACAATTAAATAGAAAATACAGCTGGCAGCTATTACGTCTCACAGATACGACTCGTAGGGTGACCTACGAGTCGTAGTCGGGGTTTCGTAGTCAGCATTTGGCATTTTGGACTTGTCTGCTATGACCCACTGTACGAGTCGTTACTTGGGCTATGACTCGTATGCTCCTCTCATAGTCTAAATCTTCAGTTCTTGGTCCAAACTTTTGGCTCACTGTTCCTTACTATGAACCCCACCCATACGAGTCGTAATGAGACCTACGACTCATAAGGTGGTCTTGTATGGCTGACCTTCACTTTGCAGCTTCTTAATTTTGCTCAGTGTTTCATGTTACGAGGTCACCTTATGGATCGTAGCTTGGGCTATGACTCATAGGGTGGCTCGTATGTTTTGTACTTTCAGTAAAATCTGTAATTTTCTCCCGAAATCATGCCAACATGTATTTTCTGCATAACTAACACAAAAACATTAAGAAACATCAAATTCGCATAAGAACTTACAAAATCCCTTATTTTAGGTATTAAATGTGATGTATTTTTACAGCATATCAACACCCTCAACTTAGAATTGTTTCTTGCCCTCAAGCGACAATTCAATCTAAGTAGACAATGAGAAATACATTGCAACTACTATAATGACATATACATCACTTAGCTCTAATTTAGGTACCCAACACTCATTTTCAAAACCTGATTGCAAAGTTACCAAGCAAACTAAAATAAGATGATACAACTGACAATCTAACTATGACAAGTGAAGGAGTATCATCAATCTACATTCATTGAACAAGTCAAATGTCAATCGTGCAATGCAAATGCCCTCACAGAAAAGAAGTCCTTATAATCAAAGTTCAGGGACTGTGCAATCATTCTCACTCTCACAAATGAAATTCATGCATGATAACTGACACCATAGGCTTTCCTCCATACTCAAACTTTGGACTATTGACTAGTTGAATTTGGATCACTTTAGGACTTAAAAGGCTTGTAACGTAGGCTTATGGTGCTTTGGTATGACATTTTAGGTTAGTAGTGACTAAAAGCTATCTTTGAACCACGTTTTTTTGACACTTTTACCTCCACAACTCAACCATCTTCATTATATTCTTCCTTATTCTCCCTTTTCAAGCATTTCTAGGTGTTATATTCCATTTTAACTCGAAGCCAAATGGAGTAAAATATATTAGTGATTCCTAAATTAATTAAAGGAGTCGTCACCTAATTATTTTAAAGGTAAATTAGGTTACCTATTTTTGCTAAAGTGGTGCTAAATTAACTCTAAATAATGGTCTATTTAACCTACGTGATTCTGGATAAGGAATCTAATTATCCTAAAGGGAAGGTGTAAGACATCCTTTAAGATCCGTTAAAAATGGTTAACCGGCCAAACTTAGGTTAATTCATCAAAACAATAACATGCTTTATACTTAAAAAGATCTTTTTGACTAGAAGTAAAATGACAAAGGCTTTAGAAAAATGGTTAATTTACTTAAAGCTTCAAAATGCTAATAAAAGTTTAAAAATCCAAGTAATTGAATGAGAAAAGGTTTTTAAAATAAAATTCAAATCTCTTTTGCATTTGGGATGGAATGACTTACATTTTCCTTTTCTTTTTGAAAAAAATAATGGACAATCCTTTGTTAAATTTTTTTTTAAAGTAAGGCACCAAATGTTTTTTTTAAAAAAAAAAAATAATAACAACAACAACAACAATAATATTTTTTTTTTGTAATGAAACTTCTATATACACTTAAAAATATTATTTGATAAGGAGCTTATCCTTAAAATAAAATATTGATCCCCTTTTAGGAAACATAACAAAGGTTAATGTTATAACGAAGATTTATTTCTAACTATAGGTGCCCAAACAAAAATTTATATTATTGTTAGCTATGTGGATAAAAAAATGATAACATATTTAAATAACACAAGCAAGTTTACATTGTAAAGAAACTAAATAAGCAAATAAATAATGCAAATATGAGTAGCCATGGATGGCTCCAAGCAATGTCCCTTTGTTTGGCTTGCTATTCCAGATAGTCTAAGATGTTGACTCCATGTGTGGGCATGAGACTCCATTATTGCGAGAGTCCCAAATTGAGACTCCATTATTTTACTCTCAAAATGTTCATGCAAATAAAGAAAGAGTAAAGATTAGTATTTATCCTATGACGAAAAATTTGAATCATTTTAGAAATGTGCAAATAGTTAAAAAAAGTCAACCATGTAATAATCTTAGCAATTGCATATTTAAGACATGAAAGAAAATTTAATAGAGAAAGGGGCACAAATATTTTCTTCCGTGAGGTGACAAGATGACATGGAATATAAAGAGAAAATAAATAAAAAGATAAACACTACCTCAAGCCAATCACATAATTAAATAGATTTTTAATTAAAAGAAGCAATTTTCCAAAGCTATATGGCAACTGGGTTATAAACATTGCCAACAACATTGTCAAAAGAGAAATCCAACAAAACTTAAAATATAAATTTTAAAGAACATTAACTTCACAAACTCACAATAGTATCCTTTCTATCCTAGCAGCAACATGGGCTCAAAACCTATCAATGATTAAACTAATCTGCTACAGCTAATGTTCCAACTAAACAAGAGATATTTGAGATCACTAGGTACTTATCTTAAAGAAGAAAAGAAACTCACTTTGTGCAATTAGGTGTGAACAAAATACTTATTAGGATAACCCAAACACGAAACTTATGGTAACATTTTTTATGCAAACAAACTCGACTTTACTAAAATTAGGATAAAAATAGAAGTGCATTTAACATATACGTCATTATTTACTAGAAAGACTCCAAGGAATAAAGTGTTGGAGTTGATCTATTCGGCAAATCTAAGTAGAGAAAACAAAGAACGAACTAAACATGTCAATCAAACCAAGATGAGTATAAACAGCCCATGAGTTTAAATAGTGAATTAAATGAGAAAACCAAAACCACAACAAATTTGACGAAAAGATTCTAACATGATAGGCGAGAAATCAGTAGCGACAAACAACAACTAACGTTGAACTTAAGATCAATTCCACACTCATAAAAAGATAATAACATTAATATAGGAATAAACTAAATAAAGGCACATTCAATGAAACAGCAGAGGCTAAAAAAAATTATACTCAATAATAATAAGGATATCTCAACACAGTGCTAATATTTAATCACATTCCAGCTATATTAAAAGATAACAATCCAATAACAAATGAAGATCTAAAATAATAATGGCTCAGAAAAAAAAATCAAAACGGAGCACGTATCATTTGAAAACTAAAATAAGAGATAAGAATGAAGATGTTACCTTTCTTGGAGTAGCGAACTGAACCGATGAGCTCGACAAAAGTCATCCACCTCGGCTACTACAAATTTGTAAACTAGAAGAACAAAACTTTAATTTTGATTTGTAATTATGGAACTTGAAAAGAGCAGTAAAAAAGCTTTGTCTTTGAGAGGGAAGTCAACCAAAAAAGATCTTCTCCTTTTCACAGTAAATTGGAGGTTATTTATAGGAAAAATTGGAGGTCATTTTTGAGTGAAATTGAAAATTGAAAATTTGAACGTTGAAGAGACATGTTGGGATTGTATGGTCTCTGTCGATTTTTGAAAGTTGGTATGATTTTTCCACTGGTTCCCGTTTTCTGTTGTTGTTAGTCAAGAAAGTAATAGGAAGAAGACAAAAAGAGCATGAAAAGGGGAGAAAAAATGGAGAAGGGGCATGTCAGTTTTTGTTGAAAAAAAAAAGAAAAGGGACACAACATGGAAAGGGAAAGCAAATAAAGCAAAAAGGGGTTGAAAAGAAAAGAAAATCATTTAAAAAGTAGTCAAATTGAATTATTTGATTAATTCGACCACAAGACGAATCAACATAAATTAATCAAAAAGCTTCTTAAAAATTAAAGATGAAATAATTAACTTAAAAATAATTTATAATTACACTAGAATAAAAATAAAAATAAATAAAATCTTTTGGAGTATTTTTTTTTTGTTGGAATAGTTATGAAAGGTAACAATTAAAATATGTAATTGGAAGATACGTAAATTATATATTGGCAATTAAAATATTAACTCCAAAATAACTTAAAATATATTTTTTCGAATTTTCAAAGATAATTACTCAAATTTAAAATATTGAAGAAGCTCGATAATTAATTTATATTGTGGGAGATCAAAAATTGAGTGTCAATAGCTGCCCCTTTTTTTGTATAGAGTCGATGAAAGAGATCCTGAACAAAGAAACTTGACGACTCCAATTTTGACCGACCACACTTTCGTCTTTTGAAAAAAGTATGGACTATGGAAAACTATGCCAAGAACCTAATTTTGGGTTTCCTACAGATCTCAGGTTACATGAGAATTCAGGCCGCTTGAAGTTCAAAATACTTGATTTAACACATGATAATGAGAAAATTCAAAAGCTACTTTAGAGTCGAATTATGGAGAAATCGAAAAGCTTGGGAATAGAATGAGGGGGAGGTTGGAGTACAGTCGAGTTTTCACCACGGAGCTCTCCTACACATCCCTCATATGAGAATTAGACTGCTTGTAGTTCGACTCAATCGGTTGAAAAGAAAATCTCTTATGCTAAGATAACCTTCGGTAGGGAGGAGTGACAAGTAAATTGAGTATGAAAGGGAGGCTTGCAAAGGATTGGAAAAGATTGTTTCTTGGTGAGAGTCGAAATCATCAGAGGTGGAACTGAAATAAATAAACTCAAAGAAATACCCACATGTCTTTCAAAAGAGGTGTGGTTAGATTATGGTGGAAGTCGCTTCTCAACCCGCATCCAAAGAGTTTAGCATTCCTCTTCAGGCTATGTCCTAGTTCACTGCTAAGAATAAGGTCCACGAGTTGATGTGTAATGTTAACTTCGATCTTGTCAACTTTCAAGGTGCCACAAACTAAAAACAATCATCAATAGCAACAAAATATATATAAAAGAAAGATGAAATAAAGAAAATTTACACTTGCTTGTCGTCCTTGTAGAAAAGTTTGGTTCCACATTAATGTTTAAAGATAAATTGAATTTCTAATTTGGTGATGGCTCAAAGAAAATTAGATCCACTTTTATGTACACTTTAACCAAGGTTGAATCCACATGTGCATCCATTTAGAAAGAGTTTGAGGTACAATAATGTCCACAAAAACTCATGATACAAAAATGTAAATCTATATCCACTGTGTAAAAATTTAAATCCATTTTCACAAAATTATAATGTAATAAATAAATAAATAAATCTACGTTCATAGTGCATAAATTTAAATCCACTTCCACAAGATCATAATGCAAAAAAAATAAATCCACGTTCACAGTGCAAAAATTTAAATCCACTTTCACAAGATCATAATGCGAAAAAATGAATCCATGTCTATAGTGAAAAAATTTAAATTCACTTGCACAAGATCATAATGCAAAAAATAAATCCACGTCTACAGTGCGAAAATTAAATCCACTTCCACAAGATCATAATGCGAAAATAAATTCATGTTCATAGTGTGAAACTTTAACTCTACTTCCACAAGATCATAATGCAAAAATACATTCAGATCCACAGTGCAAAAATTTAAATCCACTTGCAAAAATAAATCCACGTCTACAGTGCAAAAATTTACATCAACTTCCACAAGATGATAATGCAAAAATAAATCCACTTCCACAGTGCAAAAATTTAAATCCACTTTCAGAAGATGATAATGCAAAAAATAAATCCACTTCCACAAGATGATAATGCAAAAAATAAATTCATCTTCACAGTGTAAAACTTTAAATCCACTTGCACCGGATGATAATACAAAATATAAATCCACGTCAACAATGTAAAAATTTAAATTCACTTTCACAAGATGATAATGCAAAAATAAATCCACGTCCATAGTATGAAAATTTAAATCCACGTCCACAAGATTATAATGCAAAAAATAAATCTACGTCCACATCCTCTTATGAGGGAAAGTAAATTCATATTATGTGACCACATTTATATTCAGTTAGATTCATAAATCATATATGTCCACGAATCGTTAGAAAATATCATAAGCTAAAATAAGCGTTAATAGTAAAAATTCATAAATATCTGAGGAAAAATATGCTCACAGCCCTTTATTGAGATGATGAATTCATGTATATGCCCTTGTTCAAAATTTTATGAAGAGCTGAAAACGTCCACGCTAAAAGCAATGTTCTTGCTAAAAGCAACATAAATAAAGATAGTGTCCACGTTCATTAGAAAAGCTAGAGGAAAATTGAATTATGTCCACTTGAAGGAGCCACGATCAGATCAACAAATATCCTATTGCCTTATGGATACGATATACTAAGAAATTTGTTAGATAATTTGAATTAAATGAATATGTATAGGATAATGATAAGGTTAGTGAATTCAAACTCATAATCTACACTTGAGAATCATCCACCATTGTAATTTGAACATGTGTCAAATATTTATTCATATTTTCCTTTAAAGGTAGCAACATATTCCATTATTTCCACAATTTGTATGTCCATTTGAGCGGAGGGAAGTGACAGTCCATATTTTGTGTCCTTCTCTCATGAACATCTGGCTTAATTCTTCAAAATTTGAGACGGTCTTTTGAAAATTGCCTTCATTCTAGCGATGATACCTTTGGAGTTGAAAAAAATTATTTATCAAAAGAAAATACATAACAGAAGATAAGTTGAAAGATGGAGAGTTGTTCATCTTGTATTGGTTCTAGAGAAATCTTGTAATCTTGGTCATTGTGTTAGGCTATCTTATTCGTAATAGTAAGCAAAATGCATTGTAAAGCATAATAGAGTAATATGAAGAAATTTAGGGAATAAATAGAGTAATGAGTCAAAGTAGAAGTCCTCTGAATCATAACCGGTCCACTGTGGGTCCAACAATGTCTTGTGACTTTATGTTTCCTGCATCCAAAGAAAAATGCTTAGTTTTGAGAGAGTGATCCATATTTGTTTTGCCTTGCTGTATTGATGCTTGTCTGCCTTATGATTTACGTACTGAACTCATCTTAAAATACAGATTGGCCAGTATTTTTTGAGGATCCTCCTCAAAAATTCTTCCCCAGTTTAGAACATAGAAGTAGCCTTAGCTTTCTAATAGTTCCTGATTGATTTTCTGAGAGAGCCTCCAAAAATTTGCCTCAGTTGCAACTTTAGTGTGACTCTAACTCTGACTTTTTGGAGAAAATCTTCTTCAAAGGAAGGAATTTCAGATCCTCTAAAATTCTTCCCCAGTTTTTATTATAAAGAGGAATAAAAATCTTATAGGGAGTAAGAACGAGCCAGTGTGGCACTTACGTATCCTGTTAAGGCAGGATTCAGGTCAAACGTAATTCCAAATAAGAAGTGATGAGTCTGTAGAAATTTTCTTGACCTTAAATCGCGTATAATATGAATGCTCTGCCAGCGAATATTGAAAACTATGAACCCCTTAACTCTATGCTCTTATGTATCCATGTTTCAAGCCTCATTTTGTCAGGTTTGGGGTGTATTAGGCTCATGGGGGACTCCTAGTACCTAACGAGTCCAAGACTTCTCAAAGAGTTCAGTTTTGGGTGATGGTTCATGCAAGAGTCAATTTTAGATTAGCATAATTCTTGGCACATTTGGAACTGGGTGGCCCACAATATGTCAAATGAAAGACCTTTGAGTTATCTTCGCAAGCACTTGGTTTCACCTCATTCCGATGTCGGATGAAGGAGTTATGACTATCTTCGTGAGACCCTCCCGTGCAGTGAAGCCCCACGGGCACCCCTATGGGCAGTGTGGCCTTGTAAGGGCCGTGGGAAATGTTTAGGGATGAAAAATAGCGTGGTAAGGCTAAGTCTTGGTCCACGACCAGTGGCACGGGTCGTGTGACTCACCACTGGTCTTGAGGATGGGCGTGGAGGTGTTTTAGGAGGCTTGGCTAGGTGTGGGTGGCATTGGAAGCTAAGGCATGGGCCACGACTGCCTTTTACGGCTCGTGTGAACGGGTACAAGCCGTGACACCACAGTGTGTGGTGTCCAGCAACATTTTCTTGTCTAAGTGAGGTGGAATGGACTAGTAAACGGTCCGCGTAACACTACATGGTCCGTGAAAGTGGCTGTCAAAGTGATGTCGACGCTAACTGGTTCTCAAGTGTCCTAATTCCATTTTTCTGTCTAAGTCTTGTGTCATGGGCACTCCAAATGACCCCTGGAGTGCCATATGGCTAGTGAAGTCTCCACTGAGACGACACTTTGTCAATTTTTTCATCCGTTCACTAATGACATTTTTTATAAATTTTAATTATTCTATTGACATTTTTAGACTTCCAATGCTATCTTAACCTTCCTAAAAGACCTAAACAATATTTCAAAAGGATCAAACTCATTACTTTCATCTCAAATACACTCTCAATTCTCTCAAAAGCCTCCATCAAGCCCTAGTTCAATTTCAAGGAAATCCATGAACAAGATTGGATTCAAAGATCATTTCCAAGCCTCCATTCTTCCCAATCTCAATTCCAAGCAACTCTAAACCTAAGGTATGTGAGTTTCTTTCATAGGTTCCTTTCTCTCATGATACCCAAGCTTCGTTTTCCTAAATTGCATGACTTAAAGTTGAGTTTACAAATGGGTTTACTAGTATGAACATATCTATGAACTATTTTAAAGCTATGTAAAGTTGTAACTATTTTGCTATGTTGTGAGCTATATATGTTTGATCTATTGTAAGTTTTGATGAGGGATTTTAATGTGAAGGTCTTGGGGGTGTTGCAAGGTATTGATTGAAGGTTTTACCACTGATTTTCCTGGATAATTTTATCTCTAAATTGCACGCTCTTTTACCCTCATTACAAACCCCAAGGTATTTGATAAAATATCCGGTTATGGTTTATTGAGGAATTGAAGGTCCAAAGCATGTCTTATATTATGAATGATGTTATGATGATCAAAGAAGAGTATGTATATGATGTTATGATGATGATGATAAAAGGAAAGTATGTATATGATGTCTCTCTATATAGTGTTGGATTGACCATAGCCAATTGAGGGGGTATGACTCAATCACCATGGGAGGTAGGATGTGACCATACTCTAACCTATCAAGGGGTTTGTATCTTAGCACCAGGGTGATGGGGTAGCATCATCACTAACCTATCAAGGGGTTTGTACCTTGGTAACCTATCAAGGGGTTGTACCTTGGCACCAGGGTAATGGGGTGGCATCATCACTAACCTATCGAGGGGTTTGTACCTTGATAACCTGTCGAGGGGTTTGTACCTTGGTAACCTATCAAGGGGCTTGTACCTTGGCACCTAGGTGATGGGTCGGCATCATTACCAACCTACCAAGAGGTTTGTACTTTGGAAATCTATCTTGGTCCTTTCTACACATATGTTATCCTATATAAGCATGAGTTACTTAAGCATGTTTTACTTAAGCATTGATCATACATGCAATATTGTTATATTATGCCTATTGCTTATTGTTATGTATTTTGATTATGATGCCTATCTCTTGTTGCATTGCATCCTACATACTTAGTACATTCAAACGTACTAAAGCATACTCTATGTGTGATGTTACCATGTAGGAATCGGAACTCCATTTGGTCATCATCCTCCTCCACGTGGCTAGTGGTATCCATTAACGCTAGTTGGTGAGTTCTCATGTGCGAGGGAAATATCTACGTTCTTAAGCCATGTATTAAAGACTATCCTTCTTTTTGGTATACTTTTACTATGAGGGTGAGCCCAGTTGCTTGTCTTAGCCACCGTTAAGTCCTATATTAGAGATATTGTTGGGCAAGTTATGTATTATGCTTGAGATTTGATTTACTTATGATATTCAAGCTATTTAAATATGAGTCTCTTCCATAGTCCCAATTCCTCTTATTTATGTTTCTTATATTATTTTGCATTACTTCCGCGACCAAGGATGTGCAATGATATGCTAAGAGGCTTGTCTGGGGTTCCTTCGAGTTCACCATTCACCGGTCACATCAGGACCTAGGCTTGAGTTATGACAAAAATAGTTTTGCTTTGATGAAGTCAACAAATTTGATTACCAACATGAATCAGTCTCACCTTCTGTAAAGAAAAGAATAACTCAAAAAGTAAAAGAGTTAGTCCATTAATCATAATAATTAATCAAAGTAATAACATTTGCTTTGCCTAAACAAATTAGTCCAAAATTTGAAGAATGAGAGTAATCGTGTCCTAAAGATTCGATTTGAAACAGATGGAGCATGTAGTGACTCTTTCTAAAATTGAAGAAAAGATGAGCGGAATGACAATTTATATAAAGAACAATTACATAAAATAACAATAAATAAGCAGTTTATATCGAATAACATAACAAATAACAATTAAACAATTAAAGTAAGGAAAGCAATTAAAATAAGACAAAAAAACTTAACTGTTAATCTAAGTTTGTTATGGTTTAGAACCTAAAATCTTCACTGGAGTTGCCAAGATGTTATACCCCATTTTAATTTGAGGTCATATTGGTGATTCCTAAATTAATTAAAGGAGTCACCACCTAATTATTTTAAAGGTAAATTAAGATATCTATTCTTGCTAAAATGATGCTAAATTAACTCTGAATAATGGTCTACTTAACCTATGTGATTCTGGATAAAGGTTCTAATTATCCTAAAGGGAATATGTAAGACATCCTTTAAGATCTGTTAAAAATGGTTAACTAGCCAAAACTAGGTTAATTAATCAAAACAATAGCACGCTTTAAACTTAAAAAAAAATCTTTTTGACTAGAAGTAAAATGACAAAGGCTTTAGAAAAATGGTTAATTTACTTAAAGCTTCAAAAATGCTAAGAAAAGTTTAAAATTCAAGTAATTGAATGAAAAAAGGTTTTAAAATAAAATTCAAAACTCTTTTGCATTTGAGATGGAGTGACTTACATTTTCTTTTTCTTTTGAAAAAAATAATGAATAATCTTTTGTCATTTTTTTAAAGTAAGGCACGAAAACTTTTTTTATTTTAAAGCAACAACAACATTAACAACAACAATAACAACAACCAATATAATATTTTTTTTGTAATGAAACTTATATATAGGCTTAAAAATATTATTCGATAAGAAGCTTATTCTTAAAATAAAATATTGATCCCCTTAGAAAACATAACAAAAGTTAATGTTACAACCAAGATTTATTTCTAACTAGAGGTGCCCAAACTCAAAAGTTTATATTATTGTTAGCTATGTGGATAAAAAATGATAACATATTTAAGTAACACAAGCAAGTATATATTGTAAAGAAAATAAAGAAGCAAATAAATAATGCAAATGTGAGTAGCCATGGGTGGCTCCAAGCACTGTCCCTTTGTTTGGCTTGCTATTCGAGATAGTCTAACCTGTTGACTCCATGTGAGGGTATGATGGCGTCGAGTCAGGAGACTCCATTATTGCGAGAGTCCCAAATTGAGACTCCATTATTTTACTTCCAGAGTGTTCATGCAAGTAAAGAAAGAGTAAATATTAGTATTTATCCTATGACAAAAAATTTGAATCGTTTTAGAAATGTGCAGATAGTTAAAGAAGTCAACCATGTAATAATCTTAGCAATTACATATTTAAGACATGAAAGAAAATTTAATAGAGAAAGGGGCACAAATATTTTCTTCCATGAGATGACAAGATGACATGGAATATAAAGAGAAAATAAATAAAAAGATAAACACTACCTCAAGCCAATCGCATAACTAAATAGATTTGTAATTAAAAGAAGCAATTTTTCAAAGCCATATGGCAACTAGGTTATGAACATTGTCAAAAGAGAAACCCAACAAAACTTGAAATATAAATTCTAAAGAACATTAACTTCACAAACTCACAATAGTAGATCCTACAGCAACATGGACTCAAAACCTATCAATGATTAAACTAATCTGCTACAACTAACATTCCAACTAAACAAGAGATATTTGGGATCACTAGGTACTTATCTTAAAGAAGAAAAGAAACTCACTTTTTGCAATTAGGTGTGAACAAAATACTTATTAGGATAACCAAACACGAAACTTATGGTAACATTTTTTTATGCAAAACAAACTTGACTTTACTAAAAATAAGATAAAAATAGAAGTGCATTTAATATATACGTCATTATTTACTAGAAAGTCTCCAAGGAACAAAGTGTTGGAGTTGATCTATTTGGCAAATCTAAGTAAAGAAAATAAAGAATGAACCAAGCATGTCAATCAAACCAAGATGAGTATAAACAGCCCGTGAGTTTAGACAGTGAATTAAATAAGAAAACCAAAATCACAACAAATTTGACAAAAAGATTTTAACATGATAGACGTGAAATCAATAGCGACAAACAACAGTTAATGTTGAGCTTAAGATCAACTCCACCCTCATAAAAGGATAATAATATTAATATACGAATAAACTAAATAATGGCATATTCAACGAGACAACAGTCTAAAAAAAATACTCAACAAGATTAAGGATATTCCAACACAATGCTAATATTCAATTACATTCTAGCTATATTAAAAGGTAATAATCTAACAATAAATGAAGATCTAAAATAATAATGGCTCAGAAAAAATCAAAACAGAGCATGCATAATTTGAAAATGAAAATAAGAGATAAGAATGAAGATGTTACCTTTCTTGTAGCAGCGAATTGAACCTACAAGATCGACAAGAGTCATCCACCTCAGCTACTACAAACTTGAAAACTAGAAGAATGAAACTTTAATTTTTGATTTGCAATTCTGAAACTTAAAAAGAGTAGTACAAAGCTTTGTCTTTGAGAGGGAAGTCGACCAAAAAAGATCTCCTCCTTTTCACAGTGAATTAGAGGTTATTTATAGGAAAACTTGGAGGTTGTTTTGGGAGAAAACTGAAAATTGAAAAATTTGAACGTTGAGGAGATATGTTGGGATTGTATGGTTGCTTTGGATTTTTGAACTTTGGTGCGGTTTTGCCATTGGTTCCCGTTGATTTTGTTGTCATTAATCAAGAAAGTAAGCCGAAGAAGACAAAGGGAGCAAGAAAAGGGGAGATAAATTGAGGAGGGGCGTGTCAGTTTTTGTTGAAAAAGAAAAAAAGGGACATAACGTGATAGGGAAAAAAAATAAAGCAAAAAGGCGGTTTAAAAGAAAAGGGAAAAATCATGTGGGTTTGTTCGCAGGTTGAAAGAAAGGGCAAAGTCACGTGAATTTGTGATAGGAGTGCATATAGGCTGATTTTTTGTTTCAAAATGAATATGGGCTGGTTTTTTTTTTTTTTTTTGAATTAGTTCGGGCCAAATTTGGTCCACAATGGACCAATTGGTCTAAAAAAGTATACTAAAACTAGTTTAGGGTGGCAATTGAATTTGAAGTTTGGCCATTTAAATATTATAATCATATTTATATTAGAATTTAAACAGTAGTCAAATTGGATTAGTTGATTAATTCAACCACAAGACGAATCAACATAAGTTAATCAAAAAGCTTCTTAAAAATTAAAAGTGAAATAATTAACTCAAAAATAATTTATAATTACACTAGGATAAAAATAAAAAAATAAAATCTTTTGGAGTCTTTTCTTTTGGAAAAAATATGACAAGTAACAATTAAAATACGTCATTATAAGATACGTAAAATATACTTTAGCAATTAAAAGATTAACGCCAAAATAACTTAATTTTTTTTTGAATTTTCAAAGATAATTATTTCAAATTTAAAATATTGAAGAAGATCAATCATTAATTTATATTGTGGGAGGTCTAAAATTGGGTGTCAACACCTGGTGTTTTCTTTTCCTTTGTCAGTTGTGCCTCATTTTCGAACTCATTTTGCTATTATTTTTAATCCAAGACACTTTTTCTTTTCTTTTCTTTTTCTCTCACCCGGCACATGATTCTTTTCTTCTTTCCTTCTCTCCCAACTAACCACCCCATTTCCATTACTTTACCACAACAAAGGCCACGCTCAACTTAGGGTTTTAGCCTGAGGTGAAGTACACAATATCCATTCCCTAAATTAGGGCCATCTTTGGTAGCCACCCTCAACTTAGGCTTTTTGCCTCAATCAAGGTTCACATGTTCAGGGATGGACTAGGGCCAATATCAAGGTATTTTATGAAATAAGGTTGAGCTAACTAGGTGTCAAGAAAGAAAATGTACATGTAAAGCTCAAACATTTGGAACAAGGGATCAACTATTACATTTGGTAAGTCATTTAGATAAAAGTGAGCTCACTAAAAGAACAAAAACCTAAGATCCTTTCTCAATCAACCTCATCTCTAGTCCAATCTTAAAGTAATAAGGCAAGTTCTGAGTCAGTACACAGTACAAGAATCTAGCAAAATAGGCTCACACACATGACATCGCATACAAAATCATCATGGACTCATAGGTCATGCTTCAACCTTCAACTTGCTTGCTCTTTATCAGAAAAAACATTGCCAAATGATCATATGCCAGATTGCAATAAGAACTAACAATCTCAAAAATTTTGAGGGTACTCAATTTTCAAAACATTCATAAAACCAATCAAGATTATGCACATGCCAAACGATAATAATCACTATGTATCTACAGATTATCTACACTACCTAAACATGCCAGTTCATCAGAAATTAAAACATCCACAAGGAAAAGAAAACACGATAAGAAAATCATGGGATCAAAAATAAGGGAAGTTATGGCCTCAAGGATAATCAGACTTCACCCTAATCCATAACTTCCCATACTCCACCAAAACAAGATACTTTGTCCTCAAAGT
>JAABOM020060577.1:0-11764 GCA_011800125.2 Solanum clarkiae
ATATATATATATATATATATATATATATATATATATATATATATATATATCTTCTATATTATATTATAAATATATATAAAGAGAGAGAAAGAGAATAAAAGTGTCATGGGAGGACAATCACACCAACAAAGAGTTGTACAATGAGCAATACAAATTATACTATGTATTTGACCTTATCTTATTTTCTTACCAATTGCCTCTAAACATGTGTAATAAATATAAACTCATTAACTATCTTTATATAATTTCAATTTTGTTAAGTTTTTTTGTTTATAAATTTAAATGCTTAACTATTATGAACTCCATTTATATTTTGTGAACCCCATTTTTCATTACAATCTTCACTATATTTCTTACTTGCAGTATTTAAAAGCAAGTTAGCTTTTTTAATATAAATTCTTAAGTGCTTAAACTATAAAATTCATCATTTTGAAAATTTTAAAACTAAAAAAGTTCAATTTATTGTTTTAAAAAGCCAAATATGTGTGTGTGCTTGCTTCATTCTAAGTACTTATCACAATAATATTTTAGATTCATATGACGTAAAATTTGACCAATACTTAAATACGTATGTTTTTATTATATTTATATGAGAAAAAAATTATAATCGACATTACTTTACATATAGTTTTAAATTTTTGAATTTTACTTTAGAATATTAAATTAATTTATTCAAATTTAACTTTAAAAATTAGTTAGATCGGCTCTCAAAAAGCAAAGACAGAAGCAATAAAACTATTTTAGAATGAAGGAAGTATAAAAATTCTACTCCGTTCCATTTAAATTTATTTGGCTTACTTTTTTTTTTAAAGCGATTTAAAAGAAATGTCTTTTTTTTTTTCTTTTTGTCAGCTCTTTAATTCTAACATCCACGTGACATATTTAATATCGCAAGATTAAATGTTATTTAGAAAATTTTTTTTTTTTTACATATTTTTAGATTAGGGACATAAGATTCAAAAGTTTTTATTATTTATTAAATTTTGTGTAAAGTCAAAATTAGTTAAATAAATTGAAATGGGGTTCTAAAACTTTTTGAGAGACATTATTTTATTTGCATTTTTGCATTATTTATGGATTATATTAGATAAAGAAGATTGTATTTGTTTTCTTAAAACAAAATTGACAATTCAAAAAATTTATATAAATTAACAATCAAATGTACTTATTATATTATTTGCACTTGCAATCATCTTTTACAAATTTTAAAATTTTAATCGCCACACTGAATTGCTATTTGTACCATGATAACTTTATTAAATAATTATTCAATAGTTTACAAAAATAGAAAAATAAAACAAAAAATATTTAAGAATAAAATATCATTCCAAACCCTTTTTTTTTATAATATAATATTTAAATTTCTATTACGTGGAGAAGTGAAGAAGTGGATGATCGATGACAATTTGTCAACTCATATAAACATATAGCTTCAAATATTATTTTGTTCAGATTTTGAAAAAACTTTTCGTGTGTGTTGACAAATGCCTATAATATAGTTATGTTAACCACAAAAAATATGTCATCTCATTTAATTATATATATCCATCCCAATTAAAATATGCTTGACCTTGTACGACTTTTTAATGTGAGGCTAATACATATAACTAAAGAATGTGACATATTTTCTATTCAACACAAGTTTATTATTTAATTCAATATTTACATCTGAAATAATATTAAAATAAATATTAGATTGCGTAATCTTTTAATGTTAGTTGTGACAACTTAAATAAGTTATAAATTATTTTTTATTTTATGAAACTTGAAAAAAAAAAGATGATTTCCTTGCAAAGCATAATACATATTATTACTTTTTATAGTGTTTATTGAAAAATATTAAAAATTAATTTATTATTTAAAAATATGATTGAGCATGTACAAATAAAATTTAAGCTTGTAATATTGGGCCCGTTAACGGGCCTTTTCATTGTCACGCCCTGGAAGGGCACCCAAAACGTGTTTGGCACCAAGAGACTAGTGCTAGTCCCCAAGCGAACCAATTGGCCTCATCACAGTCATTCAATCAATAAACACTACAAATCAGCGAAAGACATAGGGAAGTAAATGGGAACATCTCATCTAGTTCTCAAAATATTATTGAAAAAAAAGGTTAGTAGAAAGAACTAGCTCACAATCATAACAATCAAGATCCGACTCTAGTTTATGAAGCCTCTATCACTATCAAGTGGTGCCAATGACAGACCCATAGCTACCTCAATCAAAGTAAAGCTAGTCAAGTCTAACTCTAAAGTAAGATGAAATAAATATATTGAATCCTCCAAAGTAAGGGAGGATCACCAATCAGCTGACTACTCAGATCCTCAACGATTTGCCTATTGACGATCTCTAATCCATGCTTCGGCATCATAAAATGATGCAGCGCCGAGTGATGTCATTATGTGGAATGTACGGTATGTAAAATAGCTGAATGAAACAGAAATAGGTAGAATAATATAGAACTATATATATCAACTCAATATAATACTCAATCAAAATGTCAAATGTCTATCTAAAGCAAGAATAAGAGTAGACAAGTGACCCCAACCAACTCAACCTCTTCAATCAACTCAGACACAACTCAACTCATCTCAACTCAACTCGACTCAGAATACTCTATGTGGGAACTTTTTGAGAGTTTCTCTTATCTAACAACAACCACTTATGAGCCAGTAATTGTAAAACAATCACGCTAATGTTGCCACAACCATTTTGTACTTTTCAGGTAAGGAACGAGTATGATCCACAAGGAATCTGAACTCTGTTGTCCTCTATTATTTCGGAGACGTAAAATTGAGAGGGAACCATGAGATGTAATGGTTTAATCCTCTTCTACATTGGGCCGATGTAGGTAATGAGTGTAAGTGGGACTCACTTTTACTCATTTCGGTGCTTAATACTCCTCTCAAGACTCAATCATAATAACCCATCTTGAGATGAAAAGTCACACATCGGTAAAACATAAGAGAGATGCTGGGTATATAGGTAAATGGCTGGTGTATATATTGTGAGGCACCTTTTGAGGTGAGCCCAAAGGGACAAATCCGTGATGTTCTAGGTCCAAGAGCGGACAATTAATACTTCACAGTGTTGGGCTAGGTTGTTACATCAATGCTCATAAGGCTCCTCCTTATCATCTCAAGTAGCCTCATAGAGGCACTCATCATCTCAATTAGTCTCATGGAGACTCTCATCATCTCATTAACTCAAAGTCAAAGGTCCTCTATTGATTTCAAGGACTTTAACACATCTCAATTAATGTCAATTCTTAATTCAAGAACTCAAGGACTCAGATCATCATTTAGAAGAAGTCATGTAGACAGAACTCAATAACTCAATTATGAAGACTCATAGGATCATCAATCTCAAGTAACTCAACCTCATACTCACATCAAGACTTCACTCAACATACTCAAACCAAAGATCTAGAATCCATCCTAAGGTTCATTATGTATGCTTTCACAATTTAACAATTTGACATATAGGGTTTATACATATCTCATGAAAAGTATTCAATTCAAGAAATAAGTTTATGATCATTATCAACATATAAAAATACATGCACTAAGTAAAGTTTTCAAGAAAATAATCAAGAATCATGTTTGTAGACTCGAGTTTGCAGACAAAGCATGAGAAGACGCGTTATGCGCACGTCTCTTCTTTGGGAGTATTTTGGTAATTTTATTGAGTGTTACATCATCTTCCCCTTGTGATCATTCATACTCGAGTGATGAGTAAAGGTGGATATCAAGGTACGAATAGACTCAAAATTCATCTCAACATTCACATCTATGAATTCGACTTTCGACTCTTCCTCAATCATCAATCACCTCTATCTAGACTCAAGAATATACAATCAACTCCAGAATAGACAATCAATTTAGTAAAGGGTAAGGAAATTACGTCAACACTTTCATCATTAGGCATAAATATGTGTGGATATTTTTCTTTCATCTCGTCCTCAACTTCCCATGTGGCTTCCTCAACAAATTGATTTCTCCACAAGACTTTGATTGAGGCTATCTCTTTGGTTCTCAATTGGCGAAACTGATGATCAAGAATCTAGACCGAAATCTTCTCATAGGACAAGCTATCTTTCACTCCAATACTCTCAACAGGGCTCACCAAGGTAGGGTATCCCAAGAACTTCTTCAATATTGAAACATGGAACACTGGATGAATACCGTCTAACTCGGAAGGCAACTCTAACTCATAAGCAACCTTTCCATTCCTCTTTACAATATGATAAGGTCCAATGTATTGAGGACTCAATTTCCCCTTCTTCCCAAATCTTGTCACCCTTCATAAGTGACACTTTCAAGTATACTCAATTATTTACCTCAAATTCTAACTCTCTTCTCCTCATATCAATGTAGGATTTCTAGCGGCTTTGTGCAGTCCTCAACCTCTCTTTAATGATCTTAGCCTTCTCTATTGATTGATGCACCAGATCAAGCCCAATCAAATCCACTTCTCTAACCTTAAACCACCCAATTGGTGATCTACATCTCCCATATAATGCTTCGTAGGGAGCCATTTGAATGCTTTCCTAATAATTACTGTTATATGCAAATTCAATTAATGGTAGGTGATCATCCAAATTTCCTTTGAAATCAAGAACACAGGCTCTTAATATATCCTTTAACATATGAATTATATGCTTTACTTGACCACCTGTCTATGGATGAAAGGTTGTACTCAAATTCACCTTAGTATCCAATCCTTTCGGGAAGGATCTCCATAATTGAGAGGTGAATTGAGCTCCTCTGTCCGAGATGATAGACAAGGGAACTCCATGCAACCTCACAATCTCTTGGATGTAATGCCTGACATACTCCTCCATAGTGTTAGTTGTCTTGACTGCTAAGAAGTGAGCCGATTTGGTCATTCTATCCACAATCATCTAAATCGAATCATGTTGTTTTCGAGACCTCAGTAGACAAGTAATGAAGTCACATTGATAATCTTCCAATTCCACTCGGGAATCTCAAAGCTCTAAGCCAATCCACACGGTCTTTTATGTTTAACTTTCACTTGCAAGCAATTTAGACACTTTAAAACAAACTCAACAATATCCCTTTTCATTCCACTCTACTAATAGACTTCTCTCAAGTCGTGGTACATCTTGGTATAGCCAGGATGAATGCAATATCTAGAGCTATAGGCTTTAGCCATGATTCTATCTCGAACACCATCCACATCTGGAACATACAATTGACTCTGATATCTCAACACTCCATCTCCCCTTTTGGAGAAGACCATCACTTTCTGTTTGTGGACAACATCCTTCAATTGAAGTATGACAGGATCTTGGTCTTGCTTTTCATTCACCTCTACAACTAAGGATGAAGGAGACCTGTTCTGAATATTAACTCCTCCCACCTCATTCTCCTCAAGTTGAACTCCTAATTGAGCCAATCGACACATTTCTTTAGCTAGCTCCCTCTTTCCTTCCTTTACATTGGTTGTGCTACCCATTGACAACCTGCTAAGAGCATCAGGTTGAGAAAATCCAACCATCTCCTCTGGCGCAGGTTGAACTCTTTCTAACTGAAGACATACTCCAAGCTCTTGTGGTTGGTGAATACATCCACATGCACTCCATATAAGTAGTGACACCATATTTTAAGTGCAAATACCACCGCTTCTAAATCATGATCATGAGCTGGATAGTTCTTCTCATGAACCTTAAGTTGTCCGGAAGCATAGACTATCACTTTCCCTCTCTGTATCAGCACACATCCCAATCCAACTCTCAAAGCATCACAATAGATTACAAATTCATCTGTCCCACTGGGCAAGTTTAAAATTGGTGCAGTAGTTAGTATCATCTTCAACTCTTGGAAACTTTTCTCACACTCATCGGACCACTGAAACTTGTCCTTTTTCTAAGTCAACTTAGTCAATGGTGCGGATAAGGAAGAAAATCCATTAACAAATAGGCAGTAGTATCCTACCAACCCTAAGAAACTCCTTATATCAGTCGGGGAGGTCGGTCTGGGCCAGTTTTAATCGCTTCAATCTTTTGAGCATCTACTCGAATACCATCACCGAGAATGACGTGGCCTTGGAAAGCCACTAATTTGAGCCAGAATTCACATGTCAAGAATTTTGCATACAACTCATAGTCCTTAAGTGTTTGGAGGACAATTCTGAGGTGGTTTTCATGCTCCTCCTAATCTCTCGAATAGATCGAGATGTCGTCGATGAACACGATTACAAACATATCAAGTTATTGTCTGAATACCCTATTCATCAAATCCATAAAGGCTACAGGTACATTCATCAAGCCAATGGACATGACCAAGAACTCAAAATGGCCATATCTAGTCCTAAAGGTTGTCTTTGGACTATCACCTTCCCTTTCTTTCAATTGATGGTAGCCAGATTTGAGGTCTATCTTTGAGAAATAAGAGGTTCCCTGAAATTGGTCAAATAAATCATCTATCCTTGGGAAAGGATACTTATTCTTTATGGTGACTTTGTTCAGTTGCCTATTATCAATACACATTCTGAGGGATCCATCTTTCTTTCGCATGAATAGGACAGCGGCACCTCAAGGAGAAACACTCGACCTAATGAAGCCCTTCTCTAACAGACCTTTTAATTGTTCTTTCAACTCAGCGAGGGTCATCCTATAAGGTGGAATTCAGATAGGCTGGTTGTCAAGAAAATCATCAATCCCGAAGTCAATATCTTTATCATGAGGGACTTCAGGAAGATCCTTAGGAAACACTTTAGGAAACTCATTCACAATCGGGACTAACTTAAGAGTTGGAGATTCAACATCGTCTGATTTAACTCGCACGAGGTGATAGATACAACCCTTAGAAATCAACTTTCTGGCTCTAATATATGAGATAAACCTTCCACTAGGTGCAATAGAATCACCCTTCCACTCGAGAACCAGTTCATTCGGACATTTGAACTTAACGATCCTGGATCTACAATTAATGGCTGCATAACAAGCATGAAGCCAATCAAGGGCAAGGATCATATTGAAATCAATCATCTCTAACTCAACCAAATCAATGATAGTATCCCTATGATGGATGGACACTATACAAGCTCTATAGACTCTCTCAGCTCGAATAGACTCATCCATTGAGTAGAAACATCAAAAGGTCCAAGAAAACTCTCAGGGGTTCTATCAAATATACTAGCCACATATGGAGTTACAAAAGATAATGTGGCACTAGGATCCATCAAAACATAATAATCAAGAGAAAAGACTCAAACCATACATGTCACAACATCTAGAGAGTTCTCTTGATCATGAAGACTACCCATGGCATACAAATGGTTTGTGGCTCTACTTGCGCCTGATGTAGTACCTCTCTATGTTCCTCTAGCTGGCAAGGATAGTGCATAAGATTGAGCCCAGTCAGCCCACTTTGGATAGTCTCTTTGGTAATGTCGTACTTGACCACACCAGAAGAATGCATCACTCTACTCATGATATTTGCCCAAGTGTAACCCGCCATACTTACCACATGGTGGCTTACCCTGTGAACCTTAAGCCACAACAGATGATCGTACGAGAAATCGGTTACCATTCCCTTTCTTTCCATCCTTATGGTTGGATGTCTCAACCTTCTTACTCCTGAAATCCTCTCTGTCATGTTGTCTCTCCTCATCAGCATGTTACATAAATATGATCCATCTCTCAATGTCCATATTACCCACAAGCATCATCCTCTCCCATCTCTTCTTGGCCCTCTATTCAACCCATCAACATACATCCCCATTCTCCCCCTCATATCTGTAACCATATCCGAAGCATAGTGAGATAGCTGCGTGAACTTTAACCCATACTCTTGCATAGTCATAGAGCCCTATTTTAGATTTAAGAACTCTCTTACCTTAGCCTCTCTTCATTCTCTTTGGAAGAAATGCCCCAAGAAAGGTTCTTCAAACATTCCCCAAGTCATCACTAGGGAATCCTCTCCTTTACCCTTCTTCCATTGGTCGAACCAAAGTATGGCCACCCCCTTGAGTTGGTAAGCAGCCAGTTCAACTTGGACTACATCAACCACATGTATCACTTAGAACACTTTCTGAAGCTCCTCCATATAGTTCTCGGGATCCTCAGTGGATGCAGACCTTGTGAACTCAAACTGATTCATCCTCAAGAATTCCCACTCTTGATGCGTCATGTGTATCCTGTCTACCCGGTCAATGTCTTGCAACAGGTGCTGTGACAGCCTAGGCTAAGGTTTGAATAGCCTGGTGTAGCTTAGCATTGGAGACCTCATACTGTGGGGGCTGTTCAATAGGCACAGCTGGTGCCACAGGCTCCTTATGTCCTTGAGGCTTAAGTGGATTGACATTCTGTCTCGTGGGACGTCCTCTACCTCTAAAAGCTCTTCTAGGAGGCATGATCACAGCTCTGCAATGCGCAAAACACAAATCAAAAGAGGACTTTTCATAGAGTATAACTCTATAACATGATTTAGAACATGAAAGAAGTGAAACAATTTCTAAATGTCCTATAGCCTCCAAATTATGGATGTGGAGCTCTTCACACTAATAATAAGGACTCTACTTGACACGACTTCATCGACTCCCTAGGACTCTTGAACTCGTGCTCTGATACAAGTTTGTCACTCCCCGGAAGGGCACCCAAGACGGCGCCGACACCCACAGATTATTGCTAGTCCCCAAGTAAACCACTTGGCCTCAGCATAATCATTCAATCAATAAACTCTAATAAATAACAAAAGATATAAGGAAGTAAATGGGAACATCTCATCCTGTTCTCAAAATAATATTGAAAAAAAAGGCTAGTGGAAAGAACTAGCTCACAATCTTAATAATCAACTTCTGATCTATCACGACCCAAGCCTAGGGTCTAGACGTGACACGGCGAATGGGAACTCGAAGGGACCCAAATAAGCTTCTTATCATAAATCACACATCCTTGGTCGCGGAAGCAAATCAGACTATAAGAGATGATATAAAAGGGGAAGCAGGACTAAGCGAAGTCTTTGATATCATAAAAGCATAAGAGTAAAGCTTGTAGCGTAAATACATCATAATATTCCAACAACACCTCTAAACTTAGAATGGAGCGAGGGCCAAGACACTTTCCGAGCTCACCCTCATATCATGTAGGCATAAAGTATGTGTTAGTACATTTGAATGTACTAAATATATAGGATGCAATTGAACAAGACATAAGCCAATATAGTCAAAATGCATAATAATAGGCAATAGATAAGCATAATCTCAATATGACATGCATAATCAATGCTTGAAGTAAAACATGTTTATACATCATTCAACTTGCATAGAAAAAGATACGTATGTGGGAAGAAACCTTAACCAATATAGACCGAGCAGGCTACCACTTGGAATCTGAGGCATGGCACCCCCTCGACAAGGTGAATGAGGAATGGCCCCCCTTCGACAAGGTGTGGCCTACTTACCAAGGAATGTCAAACATGACATTTACAATATCATAGACATGTTCATGAATTCAATACATTTTGAAATCCCAAAATCATCATGAAGTCACTTGACTTTAAAATCATGGAATAAATTATCAATAATTTGAAAATCCTTGTAAAGACATTTTATCAAACACTTGGTGGGTGTATAATGCTTGTTCAAAATCATGCAATTCAAGAGTCTAATAATATGAGAAAACTCAATGCAACTCAACCCACCAACATATAGTAAAACTCTCATATAGGATACCTTGAAATCCATCATCAAATCTCATAATAGATCATAGTTTTATAGCTCAAACATGCATGTCTCTATCGACAAAACCCATTGATAGTACAGGGTTGAAATAGATAGTCAAGAATAATAAATTATTATTTCATAAAATCCCAACATAATTTATACTCATAATCCATAATAGAAGATACCCATATATAATGCAACTTGAAAACATGCATTTTTCATTAAAATGAAGATTGGGCTCCACGGGTGAAAGGACCCAATGGATGAAATTCACATACCTAAATTTGGAGATTCCTTGATGTAGACTTGAAGCTTAAATGGAGTTCTTGAGATCTGGAACAAAGCTTGAGACACTTGAATTTGGATGAAAATTTTGATAAAATGGTTGAGAGGTTTTAAAGAGGATGTTTGAGTGATATGGAGTTGAAAAATGGCTAAGTATAGGATATTTCACATGTAAAAGGGCATGGGGCCATAATACCAATGCCTTAGGCAGAAACAGAAAAATTAAGGAAGTGATAACACTGCTCCGCAAGGGTTCGCATCGCGGAGCCATCGCGGACCCACACTATTTTGTGAAAAGTTGGCGAAAATAATTTTTCTCTGCGGGTCTGCTAAAATTTGGTTTACACCCATTTCTCACTCAATTTTGCTCCTTGATCAAGAATATGAAGTCAGATTTTTGATATTGTGCACAGATTTTGAGATATATGGAAAATATGAATATAGGCATTTTCAAAGCACATTTTCGTGGCATTTCAATATCTCCCCCTTAGAAATATTCGTCCCCCAATGTCAAAGAAACATGTATATGGGAAGTAATCATGAAGATTTCAACCTGACACGAAAGAAACAATTACATTTAAACATCATTTTCAAAGATCTCGGCATGAATGTTAGATATCATCATAAACTTGTTACCATAAAAATGAATGCATGCAATATGATATGAGGGCTGAAAGTTAAGACTTAGAATCAAATAAGGGACTTAGTTTGATATCTTAATCTTGAATAGTGTGCAAGAGGTACGGATATTGCCTCTCTATGTACGCATATCTCAAATTTTGTGTACGATCTCTAAAATCCAATTTCACATTCTTGTTCAAGGGGAAAAATTGTGTAGGAAAAAGGTGGCCCTCGATTTTTAGATGACCCGTACTGAAAAATTATTTTCGTAATGAGGAAAAAAATAGTGATGATGCATGACCCGTCCGCATCTCACCTTGGACGTGGATTGGTGAAATCCCCTATCTGCGATTGGTCCACGTCGCGCCCTAGGCGCAGACCAGTGCAATATTTTCCTTAATTTCCAATTTCGCTCAAAGGAATTCGGCAATGCCTATATATATGGGAATACCCTAATTTTTTGCTATGTTCAGGTTCAAGAACACTCGAACCCTCCCAAAAGCCCTCTCAAATTCTCTCCAAAAATATCATCCAATCCCCCATTCAATTTCAATAATCGCAATAACACATTTAGTATTTTAAGAACTCAGGTCAAACTTCAAGTCTTCCTCGAATCTTTCTTCGAGGATTCCAAATTTTAGGTATGTGGATTTGATTGTGGGAACCTTCCTTCCCACAAGTCCACCATCTTTCCTCTCCTACTACATAAAGTTTATGAATCTTTATGGTTATTTTAGGAACTATTAAATATGGCATTAGTACTATGCATTCTATTATGATTTATTTTGTGCGTTATCATGAAGTACAATATTATGTGGTATTTACAGATTTATGAATTATTTTAGGGGTATTTATGAACTCTTGTTTATGAAGATATTATTGTGCATTACATATTTGTCCTCTGTATAGGTTTTACAAGAAATGATGTTTTATGCCAAAATGCTGTTGGGGTTTGATATTGAGATGGATTTTACGATGTTCAAGTTATGTTCTCTATGATGCTATGAAAAGCTATGAAGGAACTTATGTGTTTAATTGATTTTCATGATAGTCAAAAATAAAGGTTTTTGCAAGATAGGAAGGATTTCATCTCCTATGTCCATATTTTGAAAGATGATATATATAATCATGATGTGCTGATTAAGAATGATTTAAACTATTATATATA
>JAABOM020060578.1:0-11762 GCA_011800125.2 Solanum clarkiae
TGTGCACGTGACAACCAGGTCTTGGGGGATTTTCATCAAATTGAACTTTTATTTTTATTATAATTCCGTGTTTTTAAAGTTATAGTTGGGTTGTAGGCTGACTTGTCTTGGTGGGATAAGACGAGTGCCATCACGCACATTTTTGAGTCGTGACATACTTTAAGGCTTGTTTGGAGACCCAGATCTGAATCGTGACAAATCACTGATTACACATCTTTTTATTTTTGGTTATAACTTATACATTAATTATATCCAGTTTGTTGCTTTCAAAATAGTAACATCTTCCATATAGAACGAATAAGTTTTATTTATTTTCTGTAAAATCTTATGTATGATTTTAGATTTTTCGACTTTTTAGGAATTTTTTTTTTGGAAATAACATGGAATCTAATCTTTTTCTTTATATTGATCCAACATGGTGTCAAGTGGGATTCTTCAGGTTCATATTTTTTTTTGTCGTGAAGAATGATTTTTTTTATGTCTTTTAAAAATATTATTTTTGCAGTGTTATATCACTACAACCCATTACGTTATATGTGTGCATATGTGATGTTTTTTCTTTTTTTTTCTGTACTTTTATAAGTTTTTTAATATGACCATTTAAACAGGTAGATATGTCGATTATGATTTGGAGGGAGTGTTGTATGATTTAAACACTTTGAAGGACAAAAATATGCTAATGATTGTGATTAAACACCACACATTTGTCAACAAGTTCTTATATATGATGATAAGGTCTAGCCAAACGTGGTAAGCTTTTTTTAATTTTTTTTTTTGGAGTGTATAACTGGTATATTACAGGTAAAATCATGTAATACTTTTTTGTAAAGTGTGTATAATACATGGTGTGTAATATAATTGTAGATTAAACTTTGAGTACAAACATACCAAGTGTACATCACCTAATCACCCAAAAAAAGTATACAAAAATAAATTTGTGTGTGTTTTTTCTTTTGTGTATATGTCTGGTATAAATGTGGGTAAATGTTGTAGTTTTTTCTATGGATAAATGTGGGTTAATTTTGTGTGTGTATCTAGTATAATTATGGATGAAAATGTGATATACTTTTCTGTAAAATATGTATAATTGATGATATGTTAAATATTTAAAAAATATACCAATTAAATATCAATTAAACATTCAAAATAATACACTGAACAGATTTAGTTGTGTTCTTTTTTTTGTATAATTGTGGATAAATCTCTTACTACTTTCCTATAATTGTTTTTACGATTTTTATTTTAATGCGGCTATTATCTCAAGTGTCCTTCGAAAAATTGTACCTGGAAGGCCACCTCTCGAACGGTGGAAATGATTCAGTAAAAATAAGTCTACGGGAGCAAAAGTGACATGCAGCTTATGTGGTCACGTGGGACATAATAAGAGGATATGTTCTAGACATCCCCAGAAATTTTAGTGGAGTCATGAAGATTTGCTACCTTTGCTAAAGCCAGAATGTTTTCTATTTTTTGTAGTATTGCTGGACCGTTTTGAGTTATTTTTGTTTTATCTTGATTAAGCAATATATATTTTTATTTGTAGTTCTATGCAAAAATTTATATATACTTGGGTGTGTAAAGTGATATATAATTAGTTTAATGGTAACAACTTGCCACACATTGAAACAAAAATAAAAATGTACTAAAAAAATTAGATGTTTGATGTATTCTTAGAAACCTGACATACCACTAAATAAAACCTAAAAATAATGTTCTAAATATCCCCAGTGAATACACTTTACAAAAAATATGTTTGTATCTTTTTGGGTGTCTCACTGATATATAATTGATGGATTTGGTGTTTATGTGATATATACTTGGTATATTAGTAAGGACTTGACATATAATGTCTGACACCAATGATCTACTTGAAAAACCTCAGTATGCTATTGATATATAATTTTTATATTACATGTTTAGATGATACGTAATTGGTATATTGGTAAGGGCTTGACATACTAGGCATGACACCAAATGATATACTTAAAACTCATTGTTTGTTAAAGGACTTGATTTACCATCAATAAAATCAAATTGAGTGTTTAACTAATATATAATTGGTATTAACTGTAAAAAGTTGTTATATCCCTGAATAAAACCTAGATTTCTGATCTTAAAAAATACACTTAAAAAAAGAGTTGCTTTTTAATATTTTTTCGGATGTGCAATTGATATATAACTGGTATATTTAGTGTTTAAGTTATATGTGTTTGGTGTATTAGAAAGGCATTGACATACAATGATTGATACCAAAATAATGTTCCTCAAATAACAAAGCACACACATCAAAATAATGATGAAAATTTTAGATCCTCTATTGATAATCCAAAAACATAATTAGAATAATTCAGATAGAAAATAAGGGATCCAAATTGAATTTGCTTGTACTTGTAACCAAAAAATTTCCCAAGTCCATCATCCTCCCCTCCCCCCCTCCCCCCCCCCCCAAAAAAATGTCTAGCTTAGAAAATACCAAACTACTTGTCAACTGTACTAAGAAAAACAAACAATTGTAAACTCTCACAAATCCATCATAACAAAAACAGTGGTTGTTTTTTAACATGACAACCACACAAAATGATAGTTAATAAACTATTTGTTTAGTCTAGACCTTGATTATGGTTGTTGATACTTTTGTGTATTCGAGAAACATTTTCTTGAATTGCTCGGACCTCCAAATTTGCTTGTAACCATCTTGATGACTTCACTTCCACTGATTGCACCATCATTGACTTTTGATGTTGCGTACTCCCAAATAAGTGCTCCATAACATTGATGGTGAAATATGGGATAAAATTCTTGATCTGACATAGGGGTACGACATATGAAAAATTCAACAAACGAACATGTAAAAGTCCGTAGTCACCGAAGAAACAAGCAACAAAAAAATTGTTTAAGAAAATGCACAATTACTATTGCAAAAAAAAGAAGAAAAGAAAGTTGAAGAAAACATACTTGGAGTTAGGATCTTGCTATGGTATCTTTGATACTAATATATGTACAATCAAATCCTTACAAATATACAATTTATGTTTCACTCAATCACCCCCCAAAAAATATACCCACTATTAAAGAGAAAAAATATACTGAAAAATTTTTCACAGGTATATTATTGGGTTCGTTCATGGTATATCAAGACCGCTGCGAAATGTATCAATTATAAATCGCTTAAACACCAACGAAAATATAAAAATTGTTTTTGTTTTTCCTTTGGTGTGTTTTTTAAAGTATGTTATTGATTTCAAAAGAGGTCTTGTCATAAAAGGTCTTTACTAATATACCAATTAAAATATTACTCAAAACACCCAGATAAAAAAAATCATTCCTCATATCCAGAAACACAAAACCCCAAATTAATTAATAAATTTGCATAACACAAAACTTCACAAGAATGAACAATAAATATAAAATTTCATAACAAAAAATACAAAAAGAATAAAGAATAGAATAATAGGTCCACGTATAATAAAACAAGTTAACATCTTTGGAGTTTTTTTGTCCTTTTTTAAAAGTTGATTTCTTCACATGCATCTTTATTTTGGCTTCCCTTTGTTGAACCCTCAACCAGTTTTCACACTTTTCCAACTTCTTTATGGGATTTCATTCATAAATTCAGAATTGGAGTAATTTTTCGCTGTAATTCCTTCTCCATTGCTATTAGTTGATGAAATTAAACAATAAAAGAAAAAACCCTAAACTTAAAACGAGAAGAAGAAGACGCTGGGTAGTGTGTAGAAGGCTTGAGAAAAGATTTGTCATTAGTGGTGGTTTATTTTGATAAAAGTAAAATAATAATTACTTTTGAATATATGATTGAACACAATTGCATGGGTAAACATGGGAAATTGAAAATAAGAATTAAACTAAATAATTAATTGTTAATTGTTCCTAAAAAAGTTGAACAAGTCAATTTTTAAAAAAAAAATCCGAAAAGAAATTAACTAAATATTTGATAATTATACTAATATGTCATAACTTGTAATAATCTTACTATTTTGGTAATATTTTACAGCTACCTATATAAGTTGTAATAAGTAATCTAATAGTGAAATATGGATTGATTTTTCCATATTTTATTAGGAACTACATGCAGTAATCTATCAGGATACAACAAAACCGAAAGCTTATTTGCAATTGAATATACTACATCAAGGAATTCGTTTTATTTACAAAGTCCGTTAAGGAGACCGTTAAGACCAATAGCTCTTTTTTTTAATGGATGAAACCTTTCCGTTTAGTTAAATAAATTTAAATATTAATTCAAATTTTAAATAAATAAGTTAGTTAAATAAATTGTGAAAAGTAAAAATTTAAATTATTTAAATATTTGGCCTGGGTACCTAAAATCCAAGTCCAGTTCAATTATATAAATATAATCGGCTAGGTCTTAAATTTCTTTAAGGATGACCTTTCCCTACCAATGTGGGAACATCCCATTACATAATGCAACTACCCTAACAATACACCCCACTACTTTGTAATATGTATTATGACATCATGCACATCAAAAAATACCTTTTCTAGATTTGCATTTTCCTTTACTATAGTATCTCGGCGTTTGAGGGTTGGAATATGATGTAGGAAGCTAAAATATTGAAAGGATGGCATTGACGGATTTTTAGGTCAAGTGTAGTGAGAAATAAATTTTTTTTCCAAAATTTCACTTTCTAAAAAGGTGTGCGACCTCTCCTGTCATGGAGATGGTCCAACACAGGTCAAATTTATCCTTGATGAAAATAATTGTTCATAAATCGATTGGATAGAGACTTAACTAGATGATTAATCAATCTTCCCTCAAAAGTTGGGTAAGAGGTGATTCTTTGTCTTGTGCATTATATATTGTCTTCTTTGATCAAAGTGTATTTATGTTAGACCAACGGTATACTATAGGTATGCCATTTTGTGTAACTTTTAGAATGTTGTCACGGCAATATTGAAGAGATTGTTTCCTATGTATGCTCATATCTACCTTTCCCATTTTCAAAAGAATCTCAGCCTGAAGGAAGAAACTCATATGAATACCTACTTTAAGCATTGTGTTCTCTTCACATGGGGAAGTAGCCCGTTTCATGTTGTTTATTTGATGCATTGTCAAGTCATTATTTTGTTTTGTGTCTTATCAAAAGTACAACGAGGTTCAATGATTCTAGAATTCCACAATAAGCTACTAAATTAATTTTTTCTTGATGCAGGAGTTTCAGTTGCTTGATAAGATGGAGCTTGCACCTCTCTATGAGCTTGTTGATCTATTCTACATTTATAGTGTAATGACATTCTTCATTTTAGTCATCTCTTCTTTGTTCTGCAATTCTTGGATTGGTTTATCAGCAACATTTGATGATGGACACAAACTAGGGAAACCCAAAATAGTGTTGATTGATTTTGAGCTATTGGATCTTATGAACTTTTCTCTCTCATCAAGTAACTATTTCTCGAGCCTTCTTTTGAAGGTTGACCTATTAATCATGAGAAGGCCAAAGATTTATCCAAAATTCAACATGAAATCTTGGTTCAAGACTTATTCAGATGAAAAGTTGAGATTACTATTACTACAAAGAAAATTTCTTGTCCTTTAGAAGGTATTAATCAATTTCGTTGGAGTTTGGTTGGGCTTTTCTAAGTCACTGAGACTTCTCTAATTACTCTAACTAAACCAATCTAAAAGACGTATTCTTCGGTAACAACACACAAATTACATGTAATGATCCTCCAGGTTATTTTTGCATTTTGCAATTATTTCATCAGTTTGAGTTCTTCAATAGGGACCTTAGCCATTTTTGACTTGCTGATACTGTTAATATGGTTGTCAGATAAATTATTTGAGGACTACATAACTTTTTGAGTTGAACGGAAGGTTAAAATTGCAAAATGAGATTTCTGGTAAAGCCCTAGTAAATGGCCTCAGAGTGGAATTTTGACGATTCCATCAGCTCTAGAACAACAAAAATAGGCTAGGAGTATGGTTTCCTCAAGATTTGGGAGTTTCAGTGTGAGTTTAACTAAGGATTTAAAAAGTCGATTCAATAATGAGCTAAAAAGTGATTTTCAATGAAAACCTTGGTAAACGTGCTTAGATGAGAATTTTGATAGCACAATCAACTTAGAAACATCAAATCTAGTCTAGAATGACCCTTCATCGGATGGTGGGGTCTTACGGATGCATTTTGACCCTCTCAGTTCTTTTAACTAAGATTAACCAGAAAGAAGTGGGACCCTCACTTTACCTTAGAGAGCTCTTTTGGAAATTCCGACCACACCATTGTATCTAGAACATAAAGGACCATACAATTACATAGTTTATTAGCGTAAAACGGGCATCATATTAGCACAGAATGCTCCAAAGAAGTTTTGGAAAGAGCTGATGCCACAGTAGCAGCGCGACCCTCCACGTGTGCGGGGGACCTGCCCCCATGCACAACATGGCATGGGTATATAGGCCTGTATCCACACTATTGGGCTGCATTTCCATGTCCCATGGCGTAGGAGGCCTCCAATCACACAAGGTTATAGGGCATAACTTCATTTAACCATAACTTTGCTAATATATATCAAAATTAACCGATTGAAAAGGAAAATTGTATGTAATTTCATGAGGAACATCGTGGGTAAATGTCGCACCCCGGTAGGGTACTTTTGGCGTGACCGGCACTCGATGACTATTGCTAGCACCCTAGCGAACCACTCGTCCTCATCACATTCGTTCAATCACATTCTAATAGCGCAAGACATCACTGTATAAGAATTTGTAAAGAAAGGAAATTTAAGATGATATATAAAGGCCAAAGGCTAAAAATCTCATCTATAAACTAATCAAGATTAGTATGAAAGGAAACTAGTTAACATAACATCTAATCACAACTCAACAGTCTAGTCTATGAAGCCACTAAAACATCTGAATAATGGTGCCAACGATAGACCCATGTCTACCTCTAAATAGAATAAGATAAGTCTAACTCAAGTTAGAATGAAAACATAATGTCCTATGAGTGTAGGGGATGGCTCACCAATAAATTGGAAACAAATAGGTCCTCAATGGGGCACCTGCTGATGACCACTATTACTTGTCTCTGCATCACAAAAAGATGCAGGCCCAAATAGACGTCAGTACGGGGAATGTACAAGTATGTAAAATGACAAAAAGAAATATATAAAGAAAGAATAACATCATGTCAAATAGCTCAACTCAAGAAATAGGAAACTCAATCATCATGTCGAGAGTCTAAAGTACTTAAACAATTTAGACAATGACTACTCATCTATCATCTACATCCCATCCACTCAGAATACTATCTAGGCTTATTTTGGAGTTTCTCTAATCAACAACCATCACTTATGAGCCGGAGATGATACAACAAAGCGATGTCATTGCCACATCCATCCAATACCATGTCGAGGGTATAGGACATCCTATCAATGAATCCAGAACAAGTAACATCAAGTCTTGATTTTGGGACAATACGAAACATCTGATTTTATGGTTCAATTCTATTTTATGCCAGCTATGTAGTTATTGAGTTCAAGTTGGACTTACTCTTACTCAATCGGTACTCAATACTCCTCCCAAGACTTAATATGCTCCTAAGATATCAACCTTATGGTTAACTCATTCATCTAGTGTCATTAGACATTTATCACCTCAACTCATCACATCAACTATCAACCCTTTGGTTACATCATTTTAAGGTTCAACTCTTGACTCATAAGGACTCAAGCATGCATCCTTCTAACTCATCGCATTTAGGAGAACAAATGGATAATTAAAGCATTTAGGGATTTGATAGAATCTTTAGGCTCAAATTATTCTCATGCATGCTCATGTAAGTAAAATATGTGAAAATAATTAGAAATCATGCTAGGGTTCATGTAGTATGGAAAAATAGTCTAATTCATGCCTTTAAGTCATAAAAATAGTAATTCATGCAAACTTGTCTAGATATGCATTAGAATCTATGAAAAACCTTCACAACTAGTCATGGTAGAATCAATTCTACTCACAACTTCATCAATCCAGGTTATGGGGCACATGGAAGAACAAAATCCATGTTTTGGTTAGCCTTACATACCTCGAAGTTTTGAACCTTCAAGTATCTTGGGAGAATTCTCAAGTTTATGCTCAAACCCTCTCCCTTTTCTCTCTTGAAACCTTGCTTCTATGTTTGCAAGAGTATTTTAGCATAAAAGATTAATCTGACATGTTTAGGGCTTTATTTAGGTGTATAAACGTAAATCCTAAGCTTCGAAAGGGTGGTAAAAGACCAAAATAACTTTTCTTCAAAAGCAGTCAAAAGTTATCTGCAGGCCCATTTACGACCCGTAGAAAGTTCCACGGCCCATAAGGACCCTTTTGTGAAGTTTTGACCCAACTTCAGGCTCTCTGGTTGACCCTTTCGTGAAGTTTTGGCCCAATTTCAGGCTCTCTGGTTCACCTTTACGAGCCCATTCTACGAGCCGTAGATGGGTAAAAGTCTGGGACTAAAAATTAAATTTTTAGGACTTTGTTCCATGAATTAGAAGATGTTCCATACTTCAATGTACAGCCCGTAAAGAGGTTACATAGAACAACTTTACAACAGGCAGTATCCAGTAAACTGGCCATAACTTTTGACTCCAAACTCCAAACGAGGTGAAACCAGTTCTAATTCGAAGGGCTTTCTTTTGGTAGGTTATGGAACACCTAATTCTTTTTGTGCTAAGTGTTATGATCATCTAAAGTTTACCCTTGCATAATCCAACACTAGAAACTCAATTTGTAAAAAAGTTTTGAATTCGACTAAGTACTAGAGTCTCTTATGGCCCTAATACACTTCTCACATATAAGAATGAGGCTTGAAACATAGATATATGTGATGATAGAGTTATGAGGTGTCACAGTAAAATTATTGTTTTAGCTTTGACCTCAGATTTCAGTTTTCACTCACATTTTGAGGAAAAATTGTTGTTTTTGCTGATTATATTACTGTGAACTATAGAAAATGTCAAATTGCGATATCTCGATCATTTCTTATCAGAATTAAGTGAAATTTAGATTAAAATTGTGCTACTTCTAGAGATATGTATTATTTAGATTCTGTTAATTTGATTGTATTTTTACGTAAATTGACTGAAAAATGTTGCAGTACATTTTGTTTTGATAAGAAATGTAACTTGATTTTTGGGTTGGATCTCCTTGTTCTAAGACTTGTTTTGAGCTCAATTTTTGGCTATAGACTTGAGGTCATGCATGGATCGTTTTACGGGGGTTAATTTGGTTCTTTGGTGTGGGCCCTATTTTCCCTATTTTAGTTGAAATTGACATATCTTCCCCCTTTTCTTAAGATATTATAGCCAAAATAACCATATTTATGTTGTGATTCTTGTTTTGACAGCTGAGTAGTGGTTAGAGGCGATCAAGCAGGTTAAGGATCACGTGGACTAGTCTGGAGCATATGAATACGACTTCCAAGTAGGCTAGTCTTTCCTTACCCTTAGATTGAGTTGGAATACATGTTATTGGGAGCCTGTCTGTGGTTGGAAATTCTGAGTAGGATTGTATATATGTTGTTGAGGCTGGGATAGTCATTTGGACTCTGAGATATCTATATTTGTTATGTCAGGTGATGTTTAGTTATGTTGGGCAATAAATTCTTCTTATAATGATTGTAGAGGCGAGATAGAATGCGACTGAGGTATGTTAAGCCTTGATGTTACCTGTTACATATATTTGGTTGTTTACGCATTAGGATATATTTGACAATTTACATGTCGGGCTTCTTGATACAAATACTTATGTTATATTTCGTATGATTCTGGTTACTGCTTAGTTATGATATGATTATGTCCTATCAGAGGCTAAGTGCAAACCTATCCCAATTTAGATACTTATTTTACCTATGTGGAAGGTCGGGTACTAGTGTTATGCAGTAGATGAGAGGGTGCTTGACAATTATACTTTTGGTTACATCTTGATACTCTGTGGCTATGATTCTGTTGATATACCATGTCCCTTATTCTCTAGTGACTGAATTGCCTTTTGGATGCTTGTTACACATATCAGTTGGGTTTTCTACAATTGCTTGGAATGCTTGTAGTTGTCTTGGTTTGTGATAAACCTACAATGATTGGACAAGATCTTATCCTATCTCTGCTGATACGTCCATCTATTCTGTTGCTTGTATACTGATGTGCTGTCAAAACACAACACATTTGATGCCTAAAACAAGGGATTTTATGAGTTCTTATTGTGCCTTTTATGGTTTTTATGTGTTTTTGTGTTGTTCTTGCAGGAAAATTAGACTGGCATGATTCTGGAGAAAAATTGCAGATTTTGCTGAAGCATAGGACATATGAGCTCACTTACAAGTCGTAGCCCAAGCTACGAGTCCTTGGGTGTAGTCGTAGTAAGAAACAAAGATCAAAACTCATAAATATGCTAAGTGGAGGTCACCCCTACGAGTCGTAAGTTTCACTACGACTCATACACGTGGACTCGCCGTAGGAATCAGAGAGCCAAAATGTTGGACCAAAAACTGAAAGCCTAGACTACAAGAGGATCTTACCAATTATAGCCCAAGCAATGAATTGTACCAATGAGTCATACCAATTGAGTCCAAGATGCTAAGAACCTAATACGAGACCCTAATCGCGACTCGTAGGCCATCCTACAAGTCGTATCTACGAGGCGTACCAGCTGACAACTGTCTTTTCTGTGTAACTTTTAGGATTATTTTGTAAACACTATATATAGTTTATGTTAGGGCTTTAAAAAGAAGGATTCGAAACAGAGAAGAGGATATCACCTTTGAATATACTCTCAAGGAATCTTTTAGGTTTTCAGCTTAGATTATCATTTTCTCTTGGAAAACCCTATTTTGGGGATTCTAAACCTTGCTTTGTGCTTATTATCAATCTATCAAGCTTGTGTTTTGCAACTTGGGGTGTTTTCAATCTTCATTACCTTGGGAAAAATTCTCAATCATGTCTTTTATTTGCATTTTTTTTTGGTTTTGCCTTAGCCATGAGTAGCTAAGCATCCACAACTTGGGGTTATGGAAACCATGGTTATTTGACTTGAGATAACCTAGGTTTATTGCATTTCTTTGATTGGCGTTTTGCATGTATTATTTATTTCCCTTCATTATGATTGTTTTTTGGTGGTGGCTAATACCAAACCCCGCCTACTATCACAATTTCGACCAAGGTAGTGATGAATAGGAAAAGGGAAGTAGATGACTGAATTCGACTGATGTGTTCTTATCTAATCAATCATACCTGACCAAGGGGAGGTTGATTGGAAACCTTCACCATCACAAGATGGCTGGAAGAACCTAAGTTACCATCCTGCACGGGAATCTCCACTTTGTAGTTATGCTACCTAGGGTAATCGAGTCAAAGAACCATAGGGAACACAATCCCAAGTTGTCCCTAAAATTGAGTGTCTTTTCGGATTGTACTGTAGTGTTCATTTTATTTTGTCCTTGAATCATAGCCTCCCCCTCCCTCCACCCCCCGATTAGAGATTTTAGTTATCGATACTCGAAATAATTGGTAGTGAATTCTTATAGTCAACCCTGTATTCGTTGTAGATTTGACCCTAACCTTTAGTTAGGTTAATTGCTGATAGCGATCGCTTTCTTATTGGAGCGTGAACATCATCAGAAATTATATTACTGTTGCCGGGGGATACAGCTAGATTTTGACTTGATTTAACTATTATTAGTTCTAGAGTTAATTTCAATAGTCTCTTGTATTTTACTTTTGTTTTTGTTGTTTGATTTTAATTGCAG